>RCUC01158120.1:0-15477 GCA_003697995.1 Taxidea taxus jeffersonii | reverse complement strand
CTACAAGTCAGCAATATTACAAACAGTTGCTTGAAAAAGGTGTTGGTAAAGTGTATGCCTTTTCTTGTAGTTATCAGGACAGCTATAAATTAGGGCCCTGACCTAAAAAAAAAAAAAAAAATTGTACAAGGTAATGATCACATATTATCCTATCTTATCCATTTGGTAACATTTTGTCTCTTTCTAGGCTCTTAATAATTAATTTAGGTAAAAGACGGGATAAAAGGCTGACTTGACTTCTTTGCATTTCTGCAACTGTGTGCAGTGAAGTTTTATTGGTTCTTTAAGAACCCAGGGGAACCCAGGGGAAAATTGCAGTAGCTAAATTGATAGAATTTTTAGCCTTTTCAACTTGCATTCTTATTCCCAGCTACTTTCATTGTAAAAGAAGAGCCCAAAGCCAGGAGATTAAAATGAGAATATATTTTCTCCTTCCTGTGAATAGATTTTGAGGGATAGATTTGCTGGGTAGCTGTCTTCAATGACAGTGCCCACATGACCCACCTTCCTGTGTGGAGTCTATATACTCTTTCATCATATTTTCAAGGAATGTCTGTCTTTCATCCCAGAGGTATTTTAAAAGCTATCTGTTATTTTTGAAATCTGTTTCTTATCCAACCTACTCTAACACTTCTGCAGTTTTAATCCAGTCATGTGTCCCTGGAAATCAGTGTACAAGAAAGGTGAGGTTTAAATGCTAGGCACTTTAGAAATTCTTATAATTATTATAAACACCTCAATGTCAATTAATAATAAATAGGAATGGAGGAAAGGGTACATGAAATCTGTCTATGGTTATTCAGAAGGAAACCAAATAATGGCCGGAATAGAATATTTTATAGCCTTAAAAATGACAAGTGGTATGAACCATGTCAGAAGTTGGGGCTAGATTTTAAAATAATACAGAGAAGAAAAAGCAGAGACTCAAAATTATATCCTGATTACCACTGAGTAAAACATTAGCATTATAATAACAATGACTGGAACAGAACAGGACCAAGTACATAAACAATTGATTACTGAAATTCTGGAGATTTTTGTTCCTGTAAAGATGGTAAAGTCTACAGTGAAGTAATTAAAAAAGAAAGAAAATCATCCATGAGGTCTGTTCTGATCTTTGTTCTGGTCTTCTCTGAACAAATAGAAAGGAGATGAGTGATGGAGAGCCTGGGCCTGGATTCAGATCCCAGCCCCATCCTGTCCATGTGACCTTGGTCCAAACACTTCCATTTCCTTATCTGCATCGTGGGGACAAGACACCAGTTCCATAGAATTGTTGGGAGACTAAAGTGATAGAAGTAAAAGGTGCTTTTCATGGTCTGCTCATTATTATGATGTAATTAGTATATATTATTGTATACTAATAGATTTGCCTCCCATGCAGGTGCCTGGAAATAGAGGCTTTCATAAATATTTGTGGAACTAATAGCATTGTAGCACCTTTTTGTATTTACCTTGCTCTATCAATTATATATTAGGTTATTGCTGCCAAAATGACCTTATGTTATGGTAATTCACAGTCTTTTCAGTCATTTATTTGTAAGAAACAATGAGAAGAAACAAATGGAAATGGAATTTCCCTTAAATAGTTGAGAGAAAGGAATACAGAGAAAGAGAAAAGAAAAACTGGTGAATTGTATGAGATCTGAGATCTGCACTAGACATTGACTCTCTACTTTCTTTTTTTTTTTTTTTAAGATTTTATTTATTTATTTGTTAGAGAGAGAGTGAGCACAGGCAGATAGACAGTCAGGGAGAGGGAGAAGCAGGCTCCCTGCCGAGCAAGGAGCCCGATGTGGGACTCGATCCCAGGACGCTGGGATCATGACCTGAGCTGAAGGCAGCCACCCAACCAACTGAGCCACCCAGGCGTCCCGACTCTCTACTTTCAATAGTTTCTTCATTAAGTTAAAATGAATCTGTTCCATATTCACTCTCCAGTTTGATAACCATCAGCTTTGATTACCTCTTGGATGTTGGCACTATGGAGTAACATTTGCTTATTTGGCTTTTCTTCTTCCAATCTATTGGACATAGATTCTCTTTAATTTATTTTAATTCCTTTGCTTTTATGGTGATATTTACATGCTAAGAAAGTCAGGTCTTAGTACCTTCAGGTAGAATTCAGCACCCTCTCTCCACCTTCAGTGGCATCTGCAAAGACCTCTTTCACAGCATGAATCACAGTTTTTTCTAACTGTCAACCTGCCCAGCCTCCCAGCAGCCTCAGAGCTCCTTGAGGACAAAGATCATGATGCCTGACATAAGGGTGGTGAATGAAGGACTGAGGCCAGAAGGTGTAGGCAATGCCAAGTAGGGGGCTATTTATGGATTTTTTTCTTTTTAGTCCTGGTAGAACTTATGTGTAGGAAGTGAAATAGATGATTCTGGATTTAAATACTCACCTTACTATTGACTAGCGATGGAATCCTTGCTAAATCATTTAACATCTTTGTGTTAATGTTCTCCTCTGAGACTACAGTGTGGAGGTAAGGGAAAGTAGAAAAGCATGAGGTTATGAGCAATAATGAAAGGACTTAGCAATACATGGACATTTAAAATGTGTAAGCACAGAGCTGGACTAGGTTCTCCAAAAGAAATCAGGCAGATTCTCAGAATGACTAAGTAGCCTGGTAAGAATGTCCCAAAAGGAAATATAATGTATCAGTAGGAGAATGTGATTTTCTTAATGTAGTAGGAGCCATTTTGCATTCTTTATTGCTTAAAATAAAAATGTAGGGGATTAGAGCCTTTTTTTTTTTTAAGATTTTATTTATTTATTTGACAGAGAGAGAGAGATCACAAGTAGGCAGAAAGGCAGGCAGAGAGAGAGGAGGAAGCAGGCTCCCCACTGAGCAGAGAGCCCAATGTGGGGCTCCATCCCAGGACCCTGGGATCATGACCTGAGCCAAAGGCAGAGGCTTTAACCCACTGAGCCACCCAGGCACCCTGGATTAGTGCCTTCTTTACTGACTCTAGCTCATCAGTCTACACCGGAAATGTAGGTGTCATTCCTTGGGATTTGGCTTCCCTCCCTCTAGTCTTCCACATGACATCATTCACATCCTTGGTTTTACCTACCAATGCTGAGCTGAGGTTTCCTATCTTCATTTCTCTAGCCCAGAGGCAGCTCCCTCACAAGTTTCCTAGGCTTTTTAAATTCCATGGACCCCCAAATAGAATTTGTTTTCTGTCTTCCCAAACCTCTCTCTGCCCTTAATATGTGGGAAAGTTAAATTAACTTCCATCTAACTAGCCATGCCCCAAACTCAAGGATCACCCCAGACTCGTCCATCACTCTTTGCTTTCACACCCAGTGGGGTATGACATCCTGTTGATTTCTCTTCCTTTAGCATCTCTTGTATCCATTTATACTGCTACTGCCCTAGCTCTGATTGTCATTGCTGCTGTCCTGGACCACTGCTTGATCTTCTCTTCTGATCTTAGAGTTTTCAGACTTGCCTGTCCCTAATCTGTCCACCGTCCCCACTTCCAGAGTGACTTTTATGAAATCTGCTTGGATCTCCTTGCTTAAGGTCCTTCAGTGACTTCCCATAGCTCTAGCCTAATGCCCAAGGTCTTTATATGGCATATGAAGCCCTCTCTGACCTGCTCATGCCCATTCATTCTAGCCTTAAAACCTGTGTTCTGACTTGGTGTCATAGTCCATGCCTTTGCTTTCAGGGCTCCCTCCATCCTAAAGCCCTTATTACTAGTCTGTTTGGTAAGTGACTTGCTTATATTTCAGGATTCACTACTCTTCTGGTAGACCAGTTCACCCTCTCCTATGTATGCCTGCTATATGCTAGTTCAACAAGCATCTTAAGCTGTATAATATTTTATTTGACTTATTTATTTGCAAACCTCTCTCACTAAAAAGACTTGGGTGCTCCTTAAAGAATTGTGGCTTTTTTATTATTTTATTCCACTCTCTGGCACAGAGCAAAGCAAGCAGTGAGCACTCAATAAATATTGGATGAATGCATGAAGAAGTATGGTCTTGGGTTCCATCACTTATAGTGACTTGGACAAATCCTTTAGTCCAGAAAACAATATTCCTTTATTTTAAAAAATTGAATTTAAAATATCTATAGCACAAGATTTTCTAGGATTTTTTTCCTATTTTTTTTCAAGATTTTATTTATTTATTTGTCAGAGCGAGAGCACAAGCAGGCAGAGAGGCAGGCAGAGAGAGAGGGAGAAGCAGGCTCCCTGCTGAGCAAGGAGCCTGATGTGGGGTCTTGGGATCCCAGGACCTTGGAATAGCTGACCTGAGCCAAAGGGAGCCACTTAACTGACTGAGTCACCTAGGCTAGGAATTTATTTCTAGGAATAAATTAAAGCCACTTACTCATTAATTCAAAACATGGCTTAAAATGCTATGATGAACAAAAGCATACCTGGGCCCTGCTGACATGGAGCACACAATCTAGTGAGAGAAATAAAATAATCACAAAAATAAATGTAAAATTACAAGTGTAACCAGTACTGCAAAACAGAACCCCATGGGGCCTGGATAGTCTAGGTCAAAAGTACTGACCTAATCAGAGAAATCAGGGAAACCTTTCTGGAGAAATCGAGTGATCTGAGGGATGAGGAAGGGCTGTTAAATAAAGAGGGAGGTAAGCATTTTCCAGGCAGGAGACAATCAGAGCACAGCACATCCAAGGAACTGAGAGAAAATTTATGTCCCTGAGTTGCAGAGGGCAAGGGGTAAACATGGAATGAGAAACAGAAGCAGGTGGAGGCTACACTGTGCAACCCTTGACTTGGCACAGGAAAGACATGTAGTTTTCCCTGCCTTGATTTTTCCTCATCCTTGAGTTCTAAAGACTTAGGCAGGGGGGGGGGGGGGGGAGGAGGAAAAAGAAACATTCTGTTTTGCTGAAATAGTAGCATCAATCTTATCAGACACCCATTCGTTTCCCAAGAAAGGTAGGACATTCCTTTGTTCCTAATAGTAGTCCTGAAAAGGGGCAAAACTGTTGGGATTCAGAGTTAAGCATTAAAACATCCTTAGCTGAGCCAAAGAAGCCGTCACTGACTTCCATTTTACTCCACAATGAGATTATTTGGAAGAAGTGCTCCCCAAGTTAATGACCAAAACAAAGAAAGAGCCAGCAGTAGGGACCAGTCATAATAGAAGGGTATTTAGACAATAGAGTCACTGGGTTGGCATAAGTTTAAAAGGAGATATTGCTGAGATGGGATGTGGTCTCATTCCTGCAGCTTCAGCAAGTGTAATGTTCTCTGATTCTAACTGACCAGAAACTATTACTGGGGGAAAAGAAAGTGTTGAGAGGTGAAAAGTCTGCGGGCCATGATGAAAGACAAGCAGAAAAAGCAGACTCCCCAGGATTTTAGGGTATGCATCTAAACCAAAAGATGACAGTCCATCATGCCTATGACGATGATGGGTAGCATTTGCTCTCTTCCAATAATGTGGCATCAGACAAAGGAGAACACAAGGTGAAGGTCCTGTGTGCTCTTCTGCAATGTGGGCAGAATCCTTATATTGAGGTTCCCATGCCCAGGGACCACGTTTGCTCATGCTGACACATTTAGTCTTAGGTGAGGGGCTTGTGGCCCCATGATGAACACTTGCTTGTTGTTGCTTGTCAGTGATGGCAGGTGAATTATTTTTAGTTTGGGAGCTGTAACTCAATAAATAATTTAGATATCAGTGGGAGTTTCGGTGTTGATTAATCTCACGACTTCCCCTCTGAGTTCTGAACCATTCTAGTCAGATTCAAGCCTTATACAATTGCTTTCTTTCCGGTAAACCTGGGTTAGAGGGCACAGCTTGGAGCTGTGGTGGTAAAATGGACTTCTTACTCCTCCTGAAATGAATTTCCTATCCAGTCCCCAGCAGAGACTCCTCCTGATGACAGAAAGGAGGGGTGTGCAGCTCTGAAGGAGAGTCAGAGAGGATGAGAGGCAGGCTCTGGGAGGCAGCTGAAGCTCCTTAGCTTTATCCAACAGAAGAAAGCTTAGCCTCTTCTTCTGGGCAGGAGCGAATGAGGCAGAGAGCAGGGCTAAATAGTTTTTCCCCCCACCAACACTTCCAAGACAAAGGAAGTTCCTACTTTATGGACCTTGTCAGAAACCAGGAGAAAGAACAACAACAGCTGGGCAACTGATGTTTTTCTCACATGTGTTTGCACAAAGTATTTATTCTCCAAGACACCATAGGCTTTTGACTACAGAATAAAAAGGAAAGTGATAAAAGGCAGCTAAATTATAATTTGGCATGCTATTGAATCACATTTTATGTCATTTTTATTATTGGATATTATGTATATGAATTGATCTCTGCTACCCTTAATTTAAAAATTTTTATTCCTGATTGTGAAAGCAAAAGTTCAGACTTCAAATAGCTTTTCCTCTTTATTTTAATTATTAGAGACAACTTGCTGTTCCATGAATGAATGAATGGTCTTTTATTTTTTTATTTTTAAATATTTTATTAATTTATTTAAACATTTTTTTAAAGATTATTTATTTATTTATTTATTTGTTAGAGAGAGAGAGAGCACAGGCAGACAGAGTGGCAGGCAGAGGCAGAAGGAGAAGCAGACTCCCTGCCAAGCAAAGAGCCCGATGTGAGACTCGATCCCAGGACTCTGGGATCATGACCTCAGCCGAAGGCAGCCGCTTAACCGACTGAGCCACCCAGGCGTCCCTAATTAATTTATTTAGAGAGAGAATCTCAAGCAGACTCCAGGCTGAGCATGGAGCCTGACACCAATCTCTATCTCATGACCCTGACATCATGACCTGAGCTGAAACCAAGAGTCTGAAACTTAACCAAATGAGCCACCTGGGCGCCTCTGAGTGGTCTTTTTAATAAACCAGGCCACCAGTCTACAATTTGTATTGCCTATTTAAAAAGTGTATTAAATTTTATATTAAAACAGAGGACTTTGGTATTCATCATATAAAATATAGAGTACAAAATGCCTTACTTTTGTTCTAGAGATGCATCATCTGATATTTTAGTTCAATTTCTGTTACTATGTATTCTTAACCTCACTGTGCCTCAATTTTCTCATCTGTAACGTAGGAATAATGAATGGTACCTACCTTGTGAAGCTGTTGTAAGGATCAAGTTGATACCTATAGAGGATTTAGAACATGATGCACAGTTAATGATTCATAAGTGTTAGATATCATCATCATTATCAAAAGGCATCATGTTCAAAATGTTCTGATAGGCTTTCTCTAAGTTATGGTGATGGTAGTTGCTATTTTAAAAAAAAAAGATGTTTAATTTCTTGAACACAGTAGAGGTTTATTTCTCACTCACATAATTCTAAAATGTGTGTGTGTGTTTTTTTTTTTAATTTTATTTTTTTTTATTTATTTATTTGACAGACAGAGATTACAAGTAGGCAGAGAAGCAGGCAGAGAGAGAGGGGGAAGCAGGCTCCCCGCTGAGCAGAGAGCCCGATACGGGGCCCGATCCCAGGACTCTGGGATCATGACCTGAGCCGAAGGCAGAGGCTTAACCCACTGAGCCACCCAGGCGTCCCTAAAATGTGTGTTTCTAAGCAGCCTGCCCATAGCCCTCAAATGGTGATTCAAGGACCAGGCTTCTTCCATATTTTAGTTCCACCATCTTTAATATAAGGTTTTCAGTGTTTTGTGGGACAGAGACATTCAGCCAGTAGGTAGAAAAGAGGAGCTGAGATACTCCCTTTTTAACCACCTCAGTCTAGGGGTGACACACATTACTTCTGCTTACATCCTATTGGCAAGATCTAGTCCCATGGTTCCACCTCATTAGCCATCTTTGCCATACTGTTGAAGGAGGTTTCTGTTCATTTATTATTTTTTATCAAAATATCGTTGACCTACAGTGTTATATTAGTTTCAGGTGTACAACGTAGTGATTTGGCAGCTCTATAGATTATGCTTTTCTTTTTTATTTATTTATTTATTTATTTGAAAGACAGAGATCGCAAGTAGGCAGAGAGGCAGGCAGAGAGAGAGGAGGAAGCAGGCTACTACTGAGCAGAGAGCCCGATGTGGGGCTCAATCCCAGGACCCTGGGATCATGACCTGAGCTGAAGGCAGAGGCTTTAACCCACTGAGCCACCCAAGTGCCCCTAGATTATGCTTTTCTCACCACAAATGTAGCTACCACATGTCACTGTATGATACCATTGACTCTATTCCCCATGCTATACCTTTCATCCCCGTGACTTATTCAGTCCATAATTGGAATAACCTCCCACTCCACTTCACTCATTTTATCCATCCCTCTCCCCTCTGGCAGCCATCGGTGTTCTTTGCATTTTTTGTTTATTCCTTTGTATTATTTGTTGGATTCCACATATAAGTGAAATCATACAGTATTTATGTTTCTCTCTTTGTCTTATTTCGAGTAGCATAATACCCTCTAGTTCCCTCCATGTTGTCACAAATGACAAGATCTCGTTCTTTTTTATGGCCGAATAATATTCCACATCTTCTTTATCCATGTATCTACTGATGGACACTCAGGTTGCTTCCATGTCTTGGCTATTGTAAATAATGTTGTATTTTTGTAAAAAAAAAAAATTCTGTAATTTTATACATAAACACAGGGGTGCATGTATCTTTCCAAATTTGTGTTTTCATTGTGTGTGTGTGTGTGGGGTAAATACCCAGTTGTGGAAATACAAAATTATATGGTCTTTCTATTTTTTGAGGAATATCCATACTGTTTTTCAGAGTGGCTCCACCAATTTACATTCCCACCAGCAGTGCACTAGGGTCTCTGTTTCTCCACATCCTTGCCAACATTTGTTATTTCTTGTGTTTTTGGTTTTAGCCGTTTCTGACAGATGTACGGCGATTAACTCACAGTGGTTTTGATTTGCATTTCCCTGATGATTAGCGATGTTCAACATCTTATCATTTTTCTGCTAGCCATTGGTATGTTCTTTGGAAAAAGGTCTATTCAGGTCCTCTGCCTTTTTTCAATTGGATTATTTGGAGTTTTGGTGTTGGGTTGTGTAAGTTCTTGATGTATTTTGGATATTTAACCCCTTATTGAATATATCATTTGCAGATATCTTCTCCATTCAGTAGGTTGCCTTTTTGATTTGTTGATGGTTTCCTTTGCTGTGCAAAAGCTTTTTATTTCAGTATAGTTGTTATAGTTTATTTTCACTTTTGCTTCCATTGCCTGTGGAGATAGGTTAGAAAAATGTTGCTAAGACCAATGTCAAAAGTTTACAGCCTATGTCTATTTATTATTGCAAAAATGTCCCCCTGAAATGTTAATTCAGTAAAGCAATATTGGAGTGGTTACTTGGCCATCTTTGCCTCTTTGATTAATGAGAAAAAGATGATATTTTAATTATTAGGAAAAATGTTTAGAGGAGTGACTCTCACTCATGCCATCTCCCTTTGGGGACATTTTTGGAAGTTTTGTGAGTTGGCTGTTGGCTGATTTTTACCATACCACTCCTCAAAGCTCACCTTTGGGGGTAGAAAAATATTATGACCAGATTTATCCACATAGTTCATGGTTTGTTCAGAAGGGAACATTAAGAACACATATGTAAGGGCACCTGAGTGGTGCAGTCAGTTAGATGTCTGACTCATAGTTTCCACGTGGGTCATGATCTCAAGGCTGTGAGATGGAGTCTCTGGTCCGACTCCATGCTCAGGGAGAAGTCTGCTTGGGATTCTCTCTTCCTCCTCCTCTGCCCCCCCCCCCCCCCCCCGCCACTCATGCACTCTGTCTCAAAATAAACAAATAGGGTGCCTGGGTGGCTCAGTCAGTTAAGTGTCTGCCTTTAGCTCTAGTCACGATCCCAGAGTCCTGGGATCCAGCCCCATATCGGGCTCCCTGTTTAGTGGGGACTCTGTTTCTCCCTCTCCCTCTGCCTACCTCTCCCTCTGCTTGTGTGTTCTCTCTGTCAAATAAATAAATAAAATCTTTAAAATATATATATATCTTTTTTTTTTAAAGCCTACGTAGCTTTTTTTTTTTTAAGATTTTATTTATTTATTTGTCAGAGAGAGTGAGCACAGGCAGACAGAGTCAGACAGAGGCAGAGGGAGAAGCAGGCTCCCTGCTGAGCAAGGAGCCCGATGTGGGACTCGATCCCAGGACACTGGGATCATGACCTGAGCCGAAGGCAGCTGCTTAACCAACTGAGCCACCCAGGCGTCCCAAAAAATATATATATCTTTTTAAAAAAAAGAATACATATGTAAGTATTAGATTCTGAGTGAAAATTACTTGAATTTCATTGACTTCACATATTTTTATTTGAGGCTTTTTGGGGGGAAAAATTAAAGAATTGGACTATTATGAATTGAATTTATCAGTGTAGAGAGAGAGTACCAAATAGATTATTTCTGTCATATTTTTGGCCTGAATTATTTGCCAAATTACTTCAGCTGTCAGTTTTGCCCATGTCGACACAGCTAACCCAGCTGTGTAGGTGACACAGCTCAAATTGCAGAGTAGAACGAAGCAAGCTCCTCAGAGCCAAATTACAATACTCTCTATAGCACTGTATAGATTATACGTCACTTTTGTACTCCAAGTTGATTCCATGTTCTACCTGCTGGGAGGCAGAATGCTTTGGGGGGAAATTCAGCAATTTTTAAAGTCCATTTAGGAAGCAATTCACATTTTTTGGGCCATAGAACAGTAAGAAAATATGCTATCATTAACTTAGCAGTTGCATTATGTTTTAATTCTGCTACTTAAGACATTTAAAGTTTTCCTTTAAGTGGTACTAGCAGTTCAATATTGATATTCTTTTACTATAGTGGTGATACTAGCCCAAGATTTGTAAGCCTAACATTCTAGTTAACAAACATGTATACACGTTTATCCCAATCTTTCAATAATGGAAAAATAACAGTAATTCTGTTATTAATTCAAAAGAAAGAAAGGTGTAGGTGGATAAAATCTTCAGATAGTCTGGGGTGCCTGGGTGGCTCAGTTGGTTAAACAGCTAGCTGTCTTTGTCTCAGGTCATGATCCCAGGCTCCTGGGATTGAGTTCTGCATGGGGCACCTTGCTCAGTGAGGAGCCTGCGTCTCCCTCGGCCTGCCATTCCCCCTGCTTGTGCTCTCTCTCTTTCTGACAAATAAGTAAAATCTTTTAAAAAATTTTTTAAAAAAGCTTCAGATAATCTAAAATCCTTCTTTCAGTCACTATATCCCATCATCCTACTATGCTATCCCTTCCTGAATATGCCAAAAATGAAGTACCAGAGGATGAGCTGAATATTCCTTTCTTTTCCTGTCATGTCCTTTTCTTTCATCTTCTCTTGTGTATGATAATTAATGAGATTGTCAGAAAGCAGGGTAGAAAGAAAGACAGTAGAGAAGAAAGACAGTAAATGAAAAGCCAAGCTATATCATCCCCTGCACACCTGAAGAATGACAACGCCCCTACCTACTTCTGGGAGCCTGTGTCGTACCCTTGTCCCCACTGAATGTTAGACAGAGAGGGATGAATTGGTAGCTCAGTTGAGGACACAGCTGTGTTTTCAGGAGACTCTTCATGTGATAGAACAACTATTTTTGATACTTGATTATGGAAATTTTAGCTTTTGTGAGGTACTTAAAGGTTTAATCCAAAATGAGAGTATTTATCCCCTGTAAATAAATATTGTTATTGGTTTAAAGTGAGTTGCCTTTGCTGTGCTGGTTTATTTTTCAGAAATTAGCTTTTGGCATCAGAATGTACATAATAGAGATAGAATACTTCCTCATTTTATTCTTGGAACCACAGCAGTAAATTACATGATTTAATACTACCTTTAGTTTTTTCTTAACCGGACTTAATATGGTATTCTTTTTACTGCAACAAGAAATAAATGGTGAGGATATTTTTTCTAATATGACTAGGCATGGTAACAGTTCTAATATTTCTATAGCTAATAAGATAGAATTTACCCTTTGAAATATAACTCACAGATTTGAACTTAACTGTCTTGGGTCTCTTCTTATCTGAGGAACCACTTCAAATACTTCAGGAAAAGATAATGTGGTTAAGGCCTAATTTATGATCTAAAGGAATGATGATCTAAAGGATCTGAAGGAATTAGATCCTTTAACTAACAAATTTACTAGTATACTAGTGTATAGCAAGCCATGTGAAATTCATTGCTCTGGAATTTTTCTGTAATAGTCAGTATTCGTTAGACACAGAATGCAGTATGAATTGGGCATGACTTGATCCTCATCCAAAGGAACATAGTGACTGGTGTACCAAAGAGCTGGACCATTTACCTGAAATTCAATCACAGGGATCCACAGACATGACCACAGGATTTCATTAAATAACAAATCTTTTAATTTTTTTCTAAGCTTTAAATTTTGCCATAACTAAAATGGCAAAAAGAGCTCCTTATTGACCAATAAGGATTTTATTAGTGGGTTGCCTACATTTTTGAGAACCTGAGATATTAAATAATGAAGGACAAGAGCTGTGTCTCTGTCTCATTCATCTTAGGGGGTGAGTGTTTTTCACAGCCTAGGAGCTTCTTTGAGCTTAAAGGCAAGAACCTAAAAGATGCCTAGTCATAGTTGCTTGATTTAGCATCATGTTAGCAAAAGAATCAGCTAGAAGCGAAGATTTCCTCTTATTGCACCTTTTTTTTTTTCTTAAATCGCATGGAAGGAGAGGAAGGAATTAGGCTGTCATGGAACTTAATTTGGAAAAGCTGTTATTTTGACCTTCTTTTGCTTCTTTGTCATCTTAATTTCCAAGTAGAGTGCTGAGCACCTTGAGGACAGTTAAACATAATTGTTGATAAGTTGAACAATGGAATTGACTTATAGTGAGCACATTTGTAAATGAAAGTAAGGAGCTATAAAAAAAAAAATCCCTGAGGGATAGCATAACTCATTCAAAAGTAAGACTATCCCAGGATCATCCTCAAAATGTGGAAACAACAGGTTGATTAATACAGTTTAGTTTTTAAAAACCAATTACATGATATAAAAGCAGATTTTTTTTGATGTTCTATAGATGAAGTATCAGTTGACTGACTAAAAATTTTATTTTCCCAGTAATTATGTGTGTCCTAGGCCTCCAGATAGAAAAAGTCATTTCAGTGCTGTTGTCTTCAGTTATTCTATTTGTTGAGCTTTTATGAAATATTTTAGTCTATGTATTCTCAGATGTGATTATAAAAGGCAATAACAATAAATAATGAATAGTATACTCGAGTCTAAAATAAAATGGTTCTTTGGCAATTTTAATGTAGTCGTTCCTTCTCACTGAGTTTTATTGTGATCTCATAATTTTAAAAAAGCACAGTGCAAAGTGACGTGAATCCATACATGAGTAATTCTTCTGAGAGTGTCTTGTCATACCCACAGGAAGCATAATTGGACTTGCATATAAGCCTTTTATTTACTGATAAGGATAATTGAACATGAAGCACTCCAGTGACGATTCTACCATATGGGAAAAGTTACCCAATTCCTCTGTTTATTTGAAATTTATGGTAAGAATAGTGACAGTGAAAAAATCTTTATGGCCTCCAGCAGCAGTTGGGCATTGTATTATGAAGTATTTTCATGGGTGAAAATACAGCATTCTTTTGCTAATGCGCCTCGAACACTGCCATGCCTATGCAGTATGTGGGCGTTTAATAAATACTGTTTGATGATAAGACTTAATTTAGGCATGACATTTTATTAATGCTTATGATTCACATACCTCCCTGGTACTCACAGATGCATGTGGATTTTAATTTTGTAAAAGTTAAGGAGCCACCTTGGCACCTTAGAAAGCAAAGCATGCACCCCTTCAGATGGATCTACCAGCAACTCTTGGTTATTCTTAGCCTGTTTGGTGAGAAGCCCACTGAAGATCCTTACAGAGGCCTCTGACTTTGATGGGTTCCATACAGGTGGCTCTCTGCTCCTACTCTGCCATTCTGCAAATATGGGACCAAAATGTCAGTTGGGGAATGAGAATGTAAAAGGGTCATCATGAGTCCATCACAGCTTTTAGAGAAATTACTCAAAATACAGAGCCTGCTGATGATCGGTGACTTTGATAGAAGAAGAGCTCATGTCATTGCACAATTCTTTTTTTTTTTTTTTTTAAGATCTTATTTAATTATTTGACAGAGACACAGCAAGAGAGGGAACATGGACAGGAGTGGGAGAGGGAGAAGCAGGCTTCCCACCCAGCAGGGAAGCCCATACTGGGTTCCTCCCAGGACCCTGGGATCATGACCTAAACCAAAGGCAGACACTTAACAACTGAGCCACCCAGACATCCCCTTCCTGTATCTTCTGTCCATTACCTTTCATCCCTGCGGCAGTTTATTTACTGTAAACTCCTGGAGGGCAGCAGACTGCTTCAGCCCTTGGTATCTGAGAAGTGCTTGTGGGGGTGCCTGGGTGGCTCAGTGGGTTAAAGCCTCTGCCTTTGACTCAGGTCATGGTCCCAGGGTTCTGGAATTGAGCCCCGCATCGGGCTCTCTGCTCAGCAGGGAGCCTGCTTCCCCCTCTCTCTCTGTCTGCCTCTCTGCCTACTTGTGATCTCTCTCTGTCAAATAAATAAATTCTTTAAAAAAGAAGTTCTTGTGGATGCAGTGTCTTCTGCAGATGGGCTCCCAGTAACCACATGATAAATCAAGGTGGATTTTTTCCCCCTGAACCAGCCAAGAGGTGCCTAGGTGTATGGTGTTTACAGAGATGACGTAAAACAATTACGTGATAAAAGCAAAGAGAAATAACTCTTTTTCTCTTACTTCTGTTTTAAGTTTACTCTTAATACAAAGCAAGATCTGCATGGCTGATCTTTTGAGACTGCATTAGTGCGTTCTGCTTTCTCAGGTTCTTGCCCCATGGGACTCTGCAAGGAGCAGGCCTGCTGCTTCAGTCTTCCCAACACAGTTCTTGTCAGCTATTCTGCGATTCTAGAGGCAAAACAACTCATTGCTGGGCAAAGTGTTCACAAAAAATGTATTTAATTTCTAATGAGGTTTAATAGTGAATCTTCATATTTGTGTTTATAATATAGAGCCTAAGAAATGCTTGTTATGTATTAATACTGACTCTATTCAGGTGCCAAATTTAAAAAAAAAAAGTCTTACTTAGAGGCACCTGGGTTGTTCAGTCCATTAAGCATCTGGCTCTTGATTTCAGCTCAGGTAATGAATGATCTCAGGGTAGTGAGATTGAGCCTCACTTGGGCTACACACTGGCCATGGAGTCTCTCTCTCCCTCTCCCTTTGTCCCTACCACCCCCCTGCCCAGCTCTCTTTCTCTCTCTCTCAAAACAAAGCAAACATCTCTCTTAAAGTACATATGTTAATAGTGTTTTGAAAAACCCTTAATGGAGAGATTGCAGTGCATAATGTGATGACTTCATGTAAAGGACTTTCTGGCTATCACTGTTTTCACTTACCATTTTCCAAATACCCTAGAGAAAATTTTCATTCTCTTTAGTAATTGTCTTCATCAGCTCAGGCTTCTATAACAAAATACCCTGCA
>ML108842.1:17429-55263 GCA_003697995.1 Taxidea taxus jeffersonii | reverse complement strand
GAGCTCCATCCCAGGACCCTGGGATCATGACCTGAGCCGAAGGCAGAGGCTTTAACCCACTGAGCCACCCAGGCGCCCTTCAAAATCACTTTTTGATAGTTATTATGCATCACTGTGACAACATCTCATTTCTGAATTCTAGCTCTAAGTTACATTAGCTAGGTAGGTAGGGAGGTATAAGGATAAATGAGGCATGGAGATTTGCCATAAAATCTTACCTCCTTACCCTCTGTATTTCTCAGTCTCTCCCTTTGCTTTCCTCCCAAAGGGCTTTCTAATGAGAATCATTCATTCTTTGACAATAGTTGGTGAAGGAAAATGAAAAGATTCATGGAAGAAAATAGAACCTCTGCCACCTACTTTACAAATACACTTGAATTAGAATGTATCATCCTGACCAAAGGGCCTCTTTCTAATGTCATTCTTCATTCTTAATAAAGATACATTTAAAGAAGAGAAAGACCTTGGGTTTTTGGTGCATTGGTTACAAGAGGCTTACCAAACAATAGTATTAAAAACTAAAAATTGTTGCTTCATTTGGTGAAGCATGATGGAGCTTTTTATAACATGGGGCTAGGCCGGTGAGTGGTAGGAATTTCTTTTATAAAGTAGGAGACAGTTTTTAATTTTTAAAAAATTTTTCTTTTTGAGAAAAAATGTGAGGAGAGGCAGGGAATCTTAAGGGGGCTCCATACACACTGAAGAGCTCTACACAGGGCTTGATGTGGGGCTCAACCTCACAACCCTGAGACCATGACCTGAGTGGAAATCAAGAGTCAGAAGCTCAACCAACTGAGCCACCCAGATGCCCCGGTGGGAGGAAGTTTTTAAAGAGGAGATGTTAAAGAAGAACCAGGATCATGTTTCAGCCACAGACCCATCGTAAGACAAAACTACACATAGATGTTGAAGACCAGGAAATTGTCTTGGTCTTTTTGATAAGAAGTTGATAGGTCTTAAATTGATAAGTCTTAAAACTGTTGTTGCCCCATAGACCTTGGAAAGGCACACATCCCAATACAGGGATTCTGTGGGGAGACTGATGAAGGGACTGTAAGATCCTCTGAATAGAACCCTTGCAATGGAACCACGTCCATCTCATGCACAAGGATATTAAGGGTCTACCTTCTTGGCATGATTTTAAGGGCTTGAGGTGTTTCCTTCACTCTCATTGACCCAACTTTTGATGTCTGACATTATTTCCCTATCAAAGATTCATTGTACATTCATCACCCACAAGTGTTCTTTCAACCCCTGGGAATATATCATTGAAACTTGTTAAGCCAGTTGCATCTTAAAACCTTAGTGTATGTGAGATTTTAGGCCTTGTCTACAAATAGAAGAGCAGAACATACACAAAAATTGAAGGCAGGGGAAGGAGAGAAGGACACACAAAGGGCGCACTGAACCCATTCTGTTCATTTTGGTTGCCTGCTGAGGCTGCCCACTCCAGGGCTGTCTTGACCTCAGTCTGTAAGTTTCTATGACCAGTCAGTGCAGATAGAGTGGCTGCATCAATAGTCATAGTCCTGGTTAATAACATGCTATCGGGTTCCATTTTCAGTCTGACTTCCAGATAGGTAATTTACCACTACCTGAGACCTTGAAATGATCCCATGCACTAAGTATCATTATCCCACTTTAGGCAACAAAGGTCTTCTTGGTCACACACAGTCTGTGTTATGGCACCCCAGTGTCAGGTACCCTTTCATTCTCATTTTTACCTTCCACATGGAATTTTTGGGAAACAATGTATACAAGCAAAGACGACTTAGGGAGGATTCCAGTCATTACATGCTCAAGCTACCAACCTCAGGCATAGCTCCTATTCTCAGCTCTTTTTGTTATGAGATGGGACGGTTTTTACTTCCCAAGTGATCTAGTCTTGTTGGGTCTTGTTTCTTCCTTCCTAGCATGACAATCTCCTTCCCTGGCTGCCTCTCCTCTCTATTATGTAGAGAAATCCTCATCTAGATCAAAATTCTATCCTGAAACTGCATAGCATTGTTCACTAAATGAAAGACCTGGTGTTATTAGACGTTACTCATCTTAGAAAACAATTTAGAAACCGTTTGTTGTGTTTTTAGCATACTCTTAAAGAGTCTCAGGTTCATCTCAAAAGGCTCATCATGAAAGTGTCCCCAAAAATGTGGGTATTCCCTCTCAAGGAATTCTCAGACCAACTTCTAATAAAATAAAATGTTCCCTGTGTTATTGGCATTACAATTCCATGTTAAATAGATAATTAGAGTGGGTAACAAAGCAGGAAATGGTTAATAGCACCCTTGCTTGCTACACAGAATCAGGTTATTTAACTTCTCTTTTTATTTGTAACTATAACACCGTCCCTATCTATTTCACAAAGATGTTGAGGATCAAAATAAACTATTTGTTTTCTTCTTTATAAACTATTTGTTCTGAAAGGTCTAAATGACTATGTAAACCTAAATGATGTTTATCATCATTATTCCAAAAATTTTATCTTTAAATAAGTTAGGATATTAGGTGGATGAGTCATATGAAAATAAGCTCTCAGTCTAAAAAAATCAGTGTTTAATCACTTACTGAATAAACACACAAAGTTTGCATCCAGGGTCGAAACTAATGGCTTATAGGAAAAATTTTGAATAAAATAATATCTAAACTCTTATGGTATAAAATGTTCTCAGACTTTGGGCCCTAAAACTCTTTTCCTTTTTTTTTTTTTTTTTTGAGATATAATTGACATGTGGCATTGTATAATTTTAACCTGCCTTATGCGTAGATTTGATACATTTACAAATAACCAAATTACCACAACGGCATTACCTAACTTCTCCATCACCATCACATAATTAACCTTTTCTTTTTGTTCTGAGAACACTTAATATCTACTCTCTCAGTAAGTTTCAAATATACAGTATGGATTGCTAATCACTATGCTATATATTAGATCCCCAAAACTTATTCATCTTACAGCTGGACGGTTGTATCCTTTGGGTAGCTCCCCGTTTCCCTTAGCCACCAGCCCTGGTAACCACTATTCTGCTTCTAGTTTGGCTTCATTAGATTAGGCGTATAACATAAAAATCATATAGTATTTGTCTGACTTATTTTACAGGCATAATGTCCTCAAGGTACGTCCATGGTGTGGCAGTTCCATGTTGCATATGTGTGTGTGTGTGTGTGTGTGTGTGTGTGTGTGTTTCCATGGGCATACACACATACTACATCTTCCTTATCCAGTCATACCTCGTATCATTACCCAGTTATCTGTTGACCGATGCTTACTTTATTTTTATATCTTGTCTGTTGTGATGAACATGCAATGGACATGGGAATGCAGATCTTTCTTTGAGATCTTGTTTTCACTTTCTTTGGACATATACAGAGAGGTGGGATTTCTGGGTCATATGGTAGCTCTATTTTAAATACAAGGACTCTCCATGCTGATTTCTGCAGTGGCTGTCCCAATTCACACTACCAGAAAACAGTGCACAAGGGCTCCCTTTTCTCCACATTCTCACCCACCCTCATGGTCTTTTCCAGGACAGCCATTCTAACAGGTTTGTGAGGTGGGATCTTAGTGTGGTTTTGATTTGCATTTCCCTGATGAAGAGTGGTGCTAAGCACCTTTGCATGGGTCTGTTGGCCATTTAGGTATCTTTGCCTCATCCCTAATTTTCAAGTCTAGCCTCCTCTATCCCTTCACGCTCCACACCTACCCTCCTAAAACCATATCTTTTGTAATCTTCATGAAGTCACAGACACAGTCTCCCAAACCTGAGACTGCCTTTCCGGTCTCTTTGGTGAACTGCCAGTCATTCTTTAAGACCCAAATCTGACTTCTATAGGCAAAGTAAATGTAGAGTCCTCAATATTCCTTTAGAGTTCCAGGGGCATCTGTACTGCTCTGACTACTCCTAATTGCATGCATTGGTTTGTTTTGTTGGGGTTTTTGGCTAATAAATTTATTAGGTACTTTACGTTGACTATCTCAAATTCTCATGATTAAAAGGTAACCACTTTGGACTTGTTATTTCAAGTTCCTAACAATTAACTTTGTTAATTGTAGTTTATATTCCAATAAATATCCTATGTCAAATTTTGAACAAATGAACATCCTAAAAACCCAGTTTATGGTAAGCATGATACTTGCCACTAGAATAAATCACAGACTTTGTCTTTAGGGAGATAACCCCCTAGTGAGGAGGCAGGCGTTTAACCAATGAATAAAATTAGGAAGGCTTAATGTCAAGCAGAAGAAGGCTGACACTGCCTAAGAGTACCTATAAGGAAGCGGCCATATAGACACTACCAGAGGGAAAAGGGAAACTTAGAATAGGGCAAGAGCTCAATGAAGCAGGATGTGTTACCCCTGCAAAAAAACAAAACTTTGGATTACACTGCAAACTTTGGTTTGCTTTGTAAATTGGTGAGAAATGTTACAAGGTCAAATAGCAGTTGATAAAACATTGGCCTGGGTAGCTCAGTTGGTTAAAGTCTCTGCCTTCTGCTCAGGTCATGATCCCGGAGTCCTGGGATCAGGCTCTCTGCTCAGCGGGGAGCCTGCTTCCTCTTCTCTCTGCCTGGCTCTCTGCCTACTTGTGATCTCCGTCTGTCAAATAAATAAAAATAAAAATAAATCTTAAAAAAAAAATCACTAATTTTGGGGGCACCTAGGTGGCTCAGTCAGTTAAACAACTGACTCTTGGTTTCAACTGAAGTCTGGATCTCATGGGTCATGAGATCGGGTTGCTTCATCGGGCTCTGTGCTCAGTGGGAGTCTACCTGGATATTCTCTCTCTTTGCCCCTTCTGGCTCTAAAAAAATATTGTTTAAAAAAAAGTCAATAATTTTGTCAGTAGCTTCTCCAAATCCCAAATCTCAACTAAGATCTTGTTCCCCTCACCCCCCCTTGCCTTCTAAATGGAACAGACAAACATGAATAACATTTTTGGGGTAACTGTGACCACCTGAATTTCCTCCTCTTTTAATTGGGTTTTTCCTGCATTACTCAACTGGAAATCTATTTTAGGTTTTCCAGGACTATGAGACAGCAGAGATTTCTACCTTTCTCCCTCTGTTTCCAATTCCAAAAGAGGTTACTTGGCAAAATGAATGTTGAATGTAAGAAGTAACCACAACATAACCTCTGTCCAAATCCTAATCTATTATTATGGATGGAATCCAAAATGATGAAATTTTGCTGTAAGACATGTTTGACAGTGTTAGGTACAAGGGAAATGTATCAAAATATATAGTATCAAATGTGATAACATTTTAAGCTTTACATAAATATATGACACATCTATAATGTTACTGAGAGAAACTATAGTGCCCCCAGGAAGTTGCAACTGGGGAGATTAGAAATATAAACATGTTTTTAAATGCTGAAGCCATGGAGACAAATGTTTATCTAAGCTATTTTGTTTTGTTTAGTTGGCTGGTGGGTAGGAGGGAGAGAAAAGCATCTTGGTAAAAAATGTGCAATTCTAGTAGATGCTGTATTTAATACATACAACTTTAGTGTATACTAAGAGCGTAACACTTGCTAATCTGCTTAAAATTGATGTTTGGCATTTGCTGAAAAGGTTCTATTTTCATATAACAAAGTCAGTTGTTATTAACTTGAATTCACAAATCAGCAAATGATTATACTTTAATTGTGAGAGCTTGAGATACTCAATGTACAGTGACTAATATGGTGCTTAGTAAAAAGTGGGTAGGCATTGCATACAGTTGTTAATAGCAGGGATAGAACAACAGACACACATGAAAAACTCTGCTGGTATAGAGCAGACCATACAATTGCCTTCACCTGAGGAGGTTGGGTTTGGGTCTTTAAGGATGATTGGGCATTCCAACAGCCCAGAAAAGGAAATTCCAGGCTTGGGAGACAGAATGCGCACAGCCATGGAATATGTGGCATTTAGGATGGGTGTGGGTGGGGAGAAAGAGGAGTTAAGATTGGAAAGGAGATTATGCCATGAGTTGGCATTTAGATATTATCTCATCCATAATTATTTTCTATAAGCCAGTGGTTTCCACCCTGGCAGTATACATGACTGAACTGGGGAAATTTTTTAAATACTTATGGTTCCTCTCCCTCACAATGCACACACATGTATAGCCAGCCTTTGCCAATAAAAACATAGGATACCCAGTTAAATCAGAATTTTAAATACTTTTTTTTAGTATAAATATGTCCAGTGCAAAATCTGGAACACATTTATAGTAAAAGTATTTACTGTTGACTTGAAATTCAAGTTTGACTGGGCGCCATATATATATATTTTTTTCATCCCCCCCCCACCCACCCCCAGGAACCTACCCCTGCAGAATAATCGAATCAGAATCTCTGAGGTGGTGTCTGGCCACCAGGGTCTCAAAGCTCTACAAGTGATTTTCACATGCAAGCAGGGTTAAGAACCCCTGGTCTAAATGGTGGTCAGTCAAATAATTTTAAACAAGGGAGAGACATGTTTGAAAGATCACTGAGAGGAACAAACGGTCTCACCATTTTGTGACGTACAAGCTAAAGGAAGGAGAGGCCGCTGGCAGCAGGGAATCTGCTGAGAGGTATTTTGCAGGCATCTGGTCAAAAGATGGAGTTGGCTAGAACTAAAGTTCTGGTAGCAGACATAGAGGAAAAATGAGATTCTTGACCAGTGACTCAGGTTGTGTTGACTAAGAACTTACGGGAACAAAGGTCACCATTGAGCAGAAGATGACCATTGGATCCCTGCCAATGTTGCCATTCCTTAGCTCTCTCCTCCCCCTCCTTCCTCCTCCAGTTTGGGCTTGAGCACAGCTGCATTTTATTATAGAGGTGACCTTGGACAAGATACTTAACCTTTGTAAGACTTAGTAATTCTTCCGTAAAATGGTGACAGAGTAAACCTATTTTGGGACATTATTTGTAAAGGTTAAGTGAAATACCTTTAAGAATCTCATGATTCCACCAGGCATGTGAAGTACTCAATATATTTTGGCCATTATTACCATGTTGCTTAGGGAATCCCAGGACTATTCCATTATTCCATTCTAGACAGCCAACATCAAAGAATCATCAGATCCAAGAATGTCAGAGCAGCAAGGGTCCTAAGCATGTATTAGCATGATATTCTATAAATTGAAATAATAGCGACACTTAGGCATAGCTTTATAATTCTTATAATCTGGGAGGATCTCATTCTACATCCAGTATTTTGCAGAGGCTCTGTGTAGAGGAGTCCACAGGGAAAGCTCTTTCTTAATTGGCCCAAGTCAAGAAATAAGTGATAAAAGTCACTGTGGGGGCAATCTAGGAAATTCGCATATGGACTAGAGTAGATGACATTATTCAATGAATGCTTATTTTTATGATGTGGCAAATGGCACTGTGGTTAAAGGAGAATGTTCTTATTTTTAGGGCAGAAGTATCATAATGGCAATAACTTACTTTCAGATGGCTTAGCGGAAACCATTTGAAATAAATACATATACATGTTCAAATTGCAGGGTGGGGAAGAAAGAAAATATGGCAGAATCGGTGAGTCTAGCAGAAAGCTATGTGTGCTTTATTTTTAAAAGAAAATAAATCTAAGTTTTAAGATAAAGCAGCAGCCAGGAAAGTAAATTTCTTTAAAAAACCAAAAGCAAAAGCAACAACAACAACAACAAAACACACAGAATACATGATTACTATTATCCAAAGGAGGAAGAGAAGCAGGTTCTGGAATCAGACCCGAGCCCCAACCTTGTGGGGCCACCTTTTTACTAACTAGGCAACATGGGACAAATTTGAAAACCCAAGCCTCAGTTTCCTTATCTACAGAAAGAGCTTAACAATAGTAACAAGAGTCCCTAGTTGCTATTCTGCTGTCCCCATTGTCATAATGGAGTAGGATCATGAAGGTGAAGGGCTTAGCCCCAGGGCCTGGCACAGGCCAAGAGCCCACACAATGTCCTCTCTTACCATTGTGACCCCAGAGCACAGGGGAGTAAAACCAGGGAAAAGCCCTCTCTTCCATCTATGATCTGCCAGTTCCTTTTTCTTAGACTCTTAAAATTGCCCTTCATGTAGGAAGCTGGGACATCAGTAAAAAGCTGGGCACTCTTTCATAGGGTACCGAAGTCCAAACAAAAATCCCTTTTCTGTGGAGTAGGTAGCGTGAGGGTGGCATTCCCCCTCACTGTCATCTCTAGAGCCAGCAATAAACAAATCATAAAAAAATGTGCTTGGAAATTTCAGCTCCACAGTAATAGCTGAAACAAAGGCAGAAAATTGCAGCTCTCTGTGTAATAACTAAGCCTCTCGTTATGTGCTGCTGTATTAAATATAAAACATTTTCATTTCCTTTGTATAGGAAATTCAATAGGACCTGAAAAGGGGGTCAACCAAGTACTGTGACTCCCACAATAAAATGTGAGTGGTGCTAATATTCCTTTTCCAACTCTCGAGTGACGGCAAATAACCAAACAGATAAAATGTAGCTTTCATAAAACTGGAGGTTTGGTGGAGAATTAGCATGAGACTTGTACTTGCTACTTGCTAACGGAAGGTTGGCCAAGAGCTCAGATTTATGCCATGAAATTTAAATGGTTCTCTCCTGAGGTTTTCTTGACAATATCATTGTATGCGGCTGAGTTAGTTTATTGGCACTTTCGTATGGGGATTGTTTTTGGAGGAGTGGGGAGTGGGAGGGTAGGGGTGATGATAACCTATTTCTTTAAGAAACCCAGCACTTACGGGGCTCTAGGGAATTTTAAAGCAGGGAATTTGGAAGAGTAACACATGCAAGAGTCTCCAAATGCTGAGGCAGAATCAACAACATTTACAAAATTACATTGGGGGAAAAAATAACATGGTAAGATCACAGTTCTTTTGTTGGGGTGTTTATAACATAACACATGGCTTCATCTCACCAGGCTTCTGAAATTAGAAGGATATTGCTACAAGATTTGTATGGATTGGGCTTTGAATTTGCATGCAAGTTTGCAGGGAATTTTGTACAAAGATGAAACCTCAAATTAAATTCAGACCCAGGTATTTTAGCGGCCAGGAAAGGTTATTCACAGCACGCCCAAGACGACAATGTCGCTAACTAACTTAGAAACAGGAGGTCACAGATTAAAGTTAAGGAGGGAGGTTAGGCCTATAAGCAATTCAAGCAGAATTTAATTACAAAAAGGGTAGCTGAATAATGGCACACATAGCTAAAGGCAGCAATAGATGCAGGAATTGTAAATCAGTTCAAGGAAGCTGAGAGAGAAGAAAAAAAGAAGAAGAAGAGGAAAACAAATCAACTCTCTTAAAAATATCCTAGGGTTAACTGAGCAAGACTCAGTGGGTCAGAGTCAAGGCTTTATCCTTTCCACATCCCTGTGCTTTGAAAAAGACACCTCAACAGCAGTTCATTGATTTCCACAAAGGCCACAGACCTGTGTCATCCACCCAATTGAATTCCTTTGTGCCGTACATGTGCTTGCCCTATATTGTCTGTCCTCTTACAATTTTATCTCCCCATGTATACATTTCTCCCACCACGGGTAGGACACAATTATTCCATTCTTGCCAACATGAGCTATATAATCAGCTTGGGAACTGACATTTCATTCATGCCCTTGCAATACACCAGAGGAATTAAAGGTCCGTGTCCTCTGTGTCTTTACTGTTTTATCCCTGCCATGCATTTCGAGGATAGTGGCTAAATATCATGGCAAATAAGAATCCGTCTCAAGCTGGAACTTAAAAAAAAAAAAAAAAAAAAAAAGTACCTCTAATAATAATTATGCTTTTTTTTTTTTTTAAGTGACTGTGCTTCTGGACAAGGAAATAAAAAGAAGGCCAACGTTCAAATGCCAAAACAGCAGAGGATGTGTGTGAAATGGAGCTTACAATGGGACTGCCAGAAAGCCTGAGCTAACATTAGAAGCATGTGAAAGTTGGCAACCCAGGCTCACGTGGAGCGAAAGAAACAGTGTTTTTGTACATTCCAGTTCCTGTTGGTTCTGATCCCTTGAATGTTGCTTGGGGTATTACGCTCCCAATTCCAAACAAATTTCAGCTAAACCTCAAAATATTTTCAATGATGGGAAACCAAACATGATTCCTCCTAAGCATAATAAATCAGCTCAAATTTCAGTAAAGCTCTAAGAATCTACTTAGAACCCTGAGGTGTTAAAGTTCCCAGGAAAGAACTAACCATTCTCATGTCTAATTTGTAATGTTTTGGTTTCAGCTTTCAGTTGTTTTCTATTCCTAAGCAATTTCACTCCAACTCCCCTGGCCCTCTCAACCCAGCGTCCACCAATGCTTTTGGATCAGGCTGCTTATTTTTTAAGCAATAGCCCAATTGACATTTATTGGGCAGGTGGTATCCAGGCATCTTCTCTGGAGGGAGAGAAAATTATTTTAGGTGTTTTCCCCACTCTCCCACCTTTTGGGCTAAGTGAATTTCAGCACCTGATCCAAAGCACAAAGGTCATCCATTAGCAGAGAGCAGAAACTAATTTGGCTTTCCCTGGCACCTCTCATACTCCGTGATTGTCTAATAGTTTGCATGGTGATAAGGTGGAGCCTTGGAGAAGAATGGTTTGTATGCAGGTTGCGTATCAGAATGTCACCGTGTTCTCCAGGCCAACTTACAACACAGCTTCGGACATAAGGATCTACTGCGAGAGGGTGGCTGATTATTCACTGGTGTGCTTTACACTGACTGGTTTTGCTTTGTTGTTTTGTTTTTGTGTTTGTGTTTTTTTACTGGATCTCAATAACTATTTTGCTCTTCTCTAATAATCTTAAAACCGCCACCACACAAGTAGATTTATGGTGGATTTCCCCCCTTTTGTCCTACTGTCTGCTCTCCTCTGTCATTGGTTCGACAATTATCTCTTCACAATGGTAAGCTCAGAAAAGACATGTGACAGTTTTAAACCAGTATTTGATTGGGATCATGGTTACTGTGACATCCTAGGTATAGATGGAATATGTGGGGGTGGATTCACCCTCTGCCTTCCAGGGGCTTCTTTTGGAGAAGATGAGAGAACAGATTAAGAAAACCCAGAAGAGTAAATAAAGGGGAGGAATCTGCTGATGCAGCCCCTCCATGAAGAATTGCATTACTTATTTTTAGATTTATGCTTAGAAGACAAAGCAATCTATATGAGCTGCTGCCTGCCTGTATCTTTCCTCCAAGCTCATTTAAAAGAAATTATATATATGTATGTATGTATGTGTGTGTGTGTATAGCAATAACTTTGACATTATTCCAGAGAATAACTTTGACATTATTCCAGAGAAACACTTTTTTATTCTTCCCTATTGATTTATAACTTCTTACTTTTCTTACCCTTGTCAAAACTTTTCACTTACGACCCAAGAGCTAGGGAACCAAAATCAGTCCTGTCCTGTCCTGAGTGTCATTGTGTGGTGATCCTAAGTGGCCCCTAAACACCTTTATAGATTTTTATTGATGGGATCCACAGGCACTCTGAGCGATCCCACTCCAGAGGGGCGTAAACCAATGGCAAGGTGGATGGGGGAAGGAGGTGGTCCTGCTGTAGGCCAGAGTCCGGATGCTCAGGGGTCATTGACAAAACGTCAAACATTTCAAATTTCTGACTAGCTCTCTGACTAATGCCATGCTAAGCAGAAACAACTATTTCCTCCAAGGAACCTGCAGACACATAGACACACAAACACACAGAAATAAATACAGTTTCCGTGGGTTGTTTTCCTCTTCCCGTGGCTTACTCTTTCTTTCTGTCTTACATGTGCACGTACGCACACATGCACACACACACGCACACACACACACACACACAGTCTACAGGGAAATTAAGCGGTGCCAACGGAACAGTGTACTGAGAAAGTTCTTGGATAAATTAACAACGCAATTACATTACATGACATGCCACAAGATGGATGAGGAAAACTTGGCTGGTATTATGTTCTGTTTTCAAATTGCAATTTATTTGAGGGTTTTAATGGATGCCTTATTAAAACATCTCGGCCCTGGTCAGGTTTCAGCATATGTCACAGTGGCCTGTGATTGATGACACCCTCTGCTGCTTCTCTTGCACATTTGCAGGGAATTTAAGCAAAGAGGGAATGAGCTGAGGCCCAGCTTTGTATTGATCGTGTGGAGGTGCGCTGCCTGGGAGCACAGTCTAATAACATTCTCTGAGCTGAACTGCTTCACATGAAGGCATTTATTACAAGAACTAAAATGTTATATTGCTCAGAATAAAAGAATATTGTACAAACAAAAGAGTTAGCAGTGAGTGGGGGCGGCAGGGAGGCTATGGCAGGCTATGGAACCAGGCCTTGTTAGTTCTCAGAAGCCACATTTATAAGTGTTGGTGGAAACAAACCGAAGAAAGTGAAGGTTTAAAAAAAAAAAAGGAAGGAAAATGCTGTGGGCTTGATTTTTGCCTATTACAGCCAGTTAAGCATATAGAATGGCAGAGTTCCATGAGAAAGAGGATGCTAGGTAAGGATTGGGAGGTGAGCAGTCCTACTAAAGTCCTTTGGAAAATAACCAAGTATCAAAATAGGTCATAAGACATTTAAGGCCATCTGAAATCTTTCTCACTTTATATATGCTGTTATTAATTTTTAGGACAAGCTCCCATCAAAACAGTGAGAGGTAATCATACCTGAAATGCAATTTTACTCCCATCCACATTGTAGAAATCTGATTTTCATCTTTTAATTATAAAAGGGCTCCATTTGCAATTTTAATACTTGAAGTTTTAGAAACCCTTATGTGAATTGTCAAGAAATTTATTAATCTTTAATCAAAAAACCATATTCAATTAGAAATGTTATATACACAGATCCAACTAGTCACAGAAAAAAGACTAGAAGGATATAAAAGCAGTTATTATTAGAGAAATGATAGTAATTTTCTTCTTTGTGCCTTTCTGTAGTATCTTAATTGTCCACAATAAACACATATTACCTTAAAAATCAAAGGATAAAAAATCATTTTAGAGATATTTGTACTGTCTTGATTTATAAGAATAGTTAGAGAAATCGGTATCCTTTGAGAGTCTACAATAAATATAATCTCAAGGAAAAAGATTCATTTTGCATTAACATGAAAGTCTATTTCTTAGTAAGTGTCTCTACGCATTGAAAATGTAAATGAAAAAAATAGTAATAACAGGCAGAATGAAAATATCCCTATGCAATTAAAAAAAAAAAAAAGTTAAAAAAGCCAGTAAGAGGGAAACAAGAAACTATGTTGCATTTCCAAACTCTGATAACATTAGGGTTTGTCAATCTCAGTCCAAAGGATTTTTTTTTTTTTTTTTTGCTTAACCTGTAGATTGCTATTATTTGAACTGCCACATTTATTATTTTGTTAGCCTTTGAGGGCCTATAAAAATCTCACCTAATTATATTGGAATCACCTAGCATCACAGCCGAAGCCAAAGAAGGTGAGAAAATGCCCAACAGCTTTTCCTTGAAATGGAAGGAAAAAAATAGTTAAAGAATGAACAAATAGCAGAAACCAAGAACACTCAGGAAAGCCAGCTTTATGAGTCTCCCAAGAAATGGATACAGAAAACATTTTTTAAATGTTGACAGAAACTGTTAAGTTGTAAAAATGGATTTTTTAGCATTGTCAGTTAAATGCACCTTCTAATGTGCGAAATACCAAATTTACAGTCTTTGACTAGATTGTGATAGCTTTGGTGGAGTGGTGCTGGGGAAAAAAAGGGAAATGTTACTTAACCTCCCAGGCCTCTCTTTCTCTTGGATCATAGATTTCATATCCCTCTTCTAGCTCTTCTTATGGCCCCTCATCTTCTCTGCCTGAATGTCTGTTTATCAAAATGGAATAACTTTCTTTCCTTTTTACTGTGGAAGTGGTTACATGATGTCAGAAACTCTAGGCTCCTTTGTTCTAAAATGAGGACCAATTCTCCAGTCCTGGAGAACTACTTCATTTAATTTCAAGTCAATTAATATTCACTGAGCATTATCTATAAAGCAGTGAGCTTGGCTAGCTGATGATCACCAGCTTTCAGAGTCTGTCTCTTCTCACTACAAATGCATCCATCCACACAGGCCACGATTTAGTCACCCATCTACCGCAGCTGAGAACTGAAGAAGTAAAGCAATAAAATGAGAAGAAGGTATGGCTTTTGTCAAAGTGGTGAAAACAAACATTTATCAGTAATTATGTAGTTCAGCTTGTACAAATAGCCATGGATGAAAAAACCCACTAATGTGCTCTATTTTTCAGCATAATTCCCAGATTGTGTAGGGCCTTTCTATCAAGTTTCCAGTAGCATAACGCAGATGATGAGCTCAGGGCAGACACGGAAAAATAGCACACGGGAAATGTTAGGGCAGCATTGGGAGGCACTTGGGACCATGCACTTTGCAGGAGCAGAATCCCATCATAATGTGGAATACAGAAGGCAAAACCATGCAGCAAAGAGGGGAAATAGACAAGGAAGTAGAAAATACAGGAATAAAAAGAAAGCTGTGAACACCCTAAATGAATACAATGTAACATGTCAATTTTATCTATGAAGTGGAGAGGGAAGGGTGGAGAATGCGCCTGGGGATGAAGTCTTGAAATTTTGTAGCTATTCTTTGTCTAATTTCCGCACTGAGGTCAACAAAACACAATCAGTAAATGAGAAATGGAAACTCAGATTCCTACCCAGAGGTGGCAAAGTTAGTATCACTGACTTACCACAGGTTCTATCAACTGCTCCCTGGTAAGGAATATTTGATAACCAAACTAATTAATATATACTCCACTCATAATTTAACTCCTAAGTGAATCTGTATAAGTACGTTCATGTGGTTTTCTGCTATTCTTAGGTAATCCCTTTGTGCTTCAAAGTCCCAATTTAAGAGTCTATGCTATTTAGGATTCTTGGTTGCATTGGTGACCAATTTTGGCTGAATTAGCAATAGACAATTTCTTGGAAAACCGTCAAGAAGCTCAGAGAGTCATTGAGAATTTAAGTAGCTGGGAGTGGGGACAGACAGATCAGCTGAGGACTGACTGGTCCTGGATGGCCTCCCTCCCAAGCCTGGTGATTAATTCATCCATCACAAGCTATGCGTTTTCCTATTGCGGATGGTTCTAAAAACAGCAAGCAAAAGAGGGTAGCCGAATGCGCAAGCACTTTTCCAGTCTTTGCATTAAGTTTGCACAGGCCCTGTTGACCAAAACCAATTGCACAGAAAGCCCAGAGTCCACCTGGAGTAGAGATACAACTGCATGAATACGAGAAGGTGTAATTCATTGAGGGCCATTACTGTTTACTGTTTACACACTCAACTTTTGGCTTCCATAATAGAAGGGAAGTGCCTGAACTCTTCTTCAGACAAAGCTAAGTCACAGTGAATTAATTGGATAAAAGAGAATCAGGGTGACATTAAGAATAATGGATAATGGGTGGCAAAAATATACAATAAATGGTCACCATGGAACCCTAATTAGATTTTTGGAATGGAACTGAATCCACATAGACACTGTTTATTCCTCTAAAAATTGTGGGCTGTGGACATCAGGAATTCATGACTTCCCTAAACAACCAGTTCCCCATTACAATGCATGTGAACTTTCCAAACTAGCCAAAAAAACTATGAATTATAATATCCTTCTATTTTTTTTGAACAGCCATAATAAATATTCCTCAACTGATTTAGGTTACATCTGTTCACATTTCAATTCTTGTGTCTAAATGAAAAATAATAGAAGCCAAATATGAAATGTATATTTTAAAAGAATCTCACTGCTCCAGAAACTTGTTATCTTATATGTCACACAGTTTCTTTTAGTTTGATTGGTAAATAACAGTTACTGTACATAACCATGCTACTAAGAGTACATTGAGGAATGAAAATAAGTAGATATTTTCTGGCATTTTAGTGTACAAATATAACCTCTTAACCTGCAGCATCCAAAGGTTAAGTCTCAAAACTGAGTCCATTAACCTTTCTAAATGGTTGTGATATTAAAAACTGACTCTTAATAGCTATGGGTCATCATCTAATGCAATAACCATCAGCAATAAAGAATTATGGATTAAGAACATTATCTATCTATAAAATGGTCATTTATGACACTTGTACGCAGAGCATCTCTAAAATGTACCAATACCCATGGCCAAGAGTTCAGACCTAATAATATACATTATGCTTTTATTAGTATAGTTATGATATTAGTGAATTTTTAGAGGAAATCATCCCATTTACAAAAGGTTCCGGGTGTTTACTTCAAACATGAAGCCAACAAAGAAAATCTTCTGAATTCTTTTTCATAGAGCTATAACTCAGCAAGGTGGGGCTAATTGACTCAGACACTTACAGAGTAGTTACTATATACCATCAGCAAGGATATGCTATGTCTGAATTCCATAGATATGAATAAAAGAAACTTCGATTTTCTAATAGAGACAGTCCCAATCAATATTCCTAAGGACTTTAGTTAATTTTTTTCTTTTAGAAAAAATTTTTCCTTTTTATTTTATTTCTTTTCAGTGTTCCAAAATTCATTGCTTATGCACCACACCCAGTGCTCCACGCAATTCCTGCCCTCCACAAAGGAATTGCCACAAAATACAATCTTCTGAAGAAATAGAAATAGAACCATAAAAATAACCAAAGTTAGTTATAGTTTCTAAATATATTTACTGTATTAACCTGTGTTTTGTCTTTGGCCCTGCAAAGGGAAAAAAATATGTACTCAGGGGTGAAATCACATTAAAACTTATTCTAAGGAAATGGAGAAAGATAGATTTGGGGGAAAAAAGAAATCTGAGGTGCTTTACCACTTCTAATTTTTTTAAAAAATTATTTTATTGAAACATTTGTATTGTCCTGTGTGTTTCTGGAATTTGTTTATTTACATTTCTTCCTCTATGTTTATTCAGTTTAGGACATCACTATCTGAATTTTTGGGTACAGGATGGTCCATATAACTCCAAGTAACAGTGGAAAAAAATGCCAGTGTTCAGAAACATGAAATACAGATTCATTAATAGAAAAATCTAGCATAAATAGTAGCTCCCTAAAATTTGTTTAAAAATACATCTACAAGCAACTTGTAAATACACATTCTCCATCTCAAGGAGTCCTTTAGGCCATCTTTAAAGATTTTATTTATTTATCTATTTGAGAGATGGGGGCGGGCAGGGAGGGAAGGGGCAAAGGGAGAGGAAGAGAATCCCAGTCAGGCTCCATGCTCAGCACAGAGCCCAGTGGGTGGCTAGATTTCAGGACCCTGATACCATGACCCGAGCTGAAACCAAGAGTCTGATGTTTAACCAACTGTGCTACCCAGTTGCTCCTAGACCAGCTTTAATAACCTAAAAGTTGTTTGCTTTTCTCCCTCTGCTTCTGGGAATCCAAACTCTGATGCATTTAGAACTTGAGCCTGAAGCAGAGAGGCAATCACTCCAGTCTTTGTTAGTGAAAATTCTTACCTCTGATCTAACTTGATGGCCTAGGCTACACACCTTCCTCCCAGGGCCCCTGGAGTTACCTCTCAACAATTCCCTGGGATTCCCCAGGCTAGGATAAGTAACCTCTGATCCACCGTTATACACAATGTGAAAGCCTCAAAAACTTTGTCAAATGGAATTGCTAAAAAGAACTTATTTTGTATGTCCCCGACCCATATTCACTCTCAACTTACTGCTGCCCAGTCTCAGGTCAGACTATTTCATACCAGTGGCAAAGAACTCAAGAAACTCTATAGGGTCAAACTTGTCAGTCCTATTAGTAAGTCACATGCCATACTAAATTATTAGGTTAAGAGAAAAAGAATTTCCAAGATCCAGTGACTTTTTAATAGCCACAGAAGCATAGCTTTTGGGTCTTATTTCCTCTCACGGAAGCCTAAAGCTCATCGACATGCCAAATTCTTAGCTCCTTGGAAGAAGAATTCATACCTTACTAAACTTTGCATCCAGCAGGTCTAAAATGTCAATCAGAATTCTATCCATGATATTTATAAATTGACAATAACAAGTACGGAGCATCCTACAAGTTAGATGTTCAGGGTATTTTGACAGATTATCACGGCATAAGCTCTTGAAGTGTTTCCAATCATGTTCTCAATTGGGCCACCAAGTACAAACAGAGTTGAGAGTAGTTTGCTTGCTTTTGGTAAATTTCCTTAGGAGCCAACCTGTAATGGGGCTAGTTTGCCAGACTGCTTTCACCACAGAATGTTAAAACAACATAATCATCAATTGAACTATGTTAACCAGACTCCCCAAAGGCATATACTCCACGAAATACATAGAAGCAATGCAATTTCACAATAAGTATAACATCATTTAAAATTCTGTTGCCAGCTATTCTCATAGGTGTTATCCCTCCATGTGCTAGCTCTTCATCCAAATACCTAGAATTCTTTCTCAGTCGTTATCCTTCGAACGTTCGTAATAAGCCACTGGCATTTCAGAAAGTATTTTTCTTTTTTCTACTTCTGCTTATCTTCATCTCCTCCACTCTTCCTCTTATTCTTCTCCCACCCCCTCTCCATCCACACTCACCTTTTGATTTCTGACTACTGCACATGGTACACAGTAGACTTCCCATTTCTCCATATTTCATTTCCTTAAACGCTGAGCATCCAACAGGTTTTATTCTAACCACCATTAAGGGGACCATTATCCAGGTACTGATAGAGAGGGAAAGGGAATCTGTTTTACAGGAGGTGTCCCCCTGAAGTGTAAATTAAGTCAATCACTTGTTGAGTAACTGTATAGGGGAGAATTCAAAATAGTCACTTTAGGAGGCTTTCCTTATTCCGACAATACAGATACCATTAAAACCCTGGAACTTCTGGGTTCCAGAAGTGGTCTTCTGGGTCTATGGCACATTTTATTGGAGAGCCACTTGGATATATAAATTTGAGTACTTTTTATTTAAAAATAGTTCAGAGAATGGATAGGGCAAACAAGAGATTTATTACACCTCACTGTAAGTCAGAAGCTTTTGTATATACAAATATTCTTAAAGCTAAGCCTTCTTTCAACTAGGAGTATGGCTGTGCTTAGATGATCTAGTCCGAGTTGCCTTCTTGTGGGCTTTCCATCTGCCTTAAGGAACTGGAGGGCTGATGACAATCAGATATGCCTAAAAAGGGAGCTATCTCTACAGTCCTTTTATGGCTAGATCTATTAAAGGGCAGGAAATAAAGATCAGGGGTCTTTTCCTCTGGGAAGCCCCTCTCTACAAGCAGTCAGTTATGAGAATTGCAACAGACAACATAGGACAATAACAGAGGACATGAAACCTTCCCATCTACTAGTTCCAACTGCATGTCCTGAAAAAAAATTATATATTACTACATTACAGTTCACAGATCTTGACAGAGCCTGTCTGTCTTGTCCAGGACTAAGGCCCCAAAGTTCATCTCTCAAGTTTTATTCACCTTCCTGTGTGAGGAAACTATTGTTTCTTCATACCCCCTATTCCTCACTCTGGCACCGAACACAGTGCCTAGCACATGGAGGAATTTGATAAATATTTGATGCAATGATGAAGGAAGGAATAGATAGAGACTCAGCCTTAGCATAATGCCCACTTGTCCTCTATCCACAGATGCACTACAAGGGTGACAGGAGTTAGGACACACTTAGAATATCAGGCTGTCAAATGAAATACCCAGACCCCATTGATACTCCTGTCTTTTCTTCTGACCTGTTTTTCAACCATGAAGATTTTGGGAACTATTATTTGGACTCCAATATAAAGTTACTCACTTTCTTACAGAAAACAATTTCTCCATGTTCTTTTTTCTCATCTTCTTTTAAAAAAATGAGACATAATACATATATATGTACCTATACATAGAAATTTTATGCATTTATTATATATATTTACAAATAAATAAAAGACCTAGGGATGTCTATTTCTAGGAGTTAAAAAAAAAATAGCTGTTGCTCTCAGAACCCACAATAGAACTTCTGAAAGAAGCTCTCCAGCTAAATATTTCTCGTGTTAAATTTTCTTTTCATAAAGCCTCCTTGGGTGTTCATGTTGTCAGCATCTCAGAAGGCCCTTAGTAAAAAGCTAGCATTTGACAGCCAAACCAACTGTGCCAGTTACCAATTTATTGCCTCTCAGCCCCGAGCCACCCTTCATTGCCTGCTTGTGATCCTGGAACATTTCTCCCTTGCCAGCTGGCACAAGGTTCATCTTTGTTAGCAGAGGGTGCTGGAGGGACACTAGAAGTGAAAGGAGCTTCTCCTGACTCCTGTGTGCTTCATTTATTCCCTCTTTGCAGTACTGGGGGTGTCTGGGACACCCAGTGGAGCTGATTTCCCCTATGTATACCTGATGGCAGAAATCTGATTTGTTCTGGGGCCCCTCGGACAAGAGGACTCTAGGAAATCCTTATAGCTATATCTAAGTTAATCAGAGGGAAGCATTCCATTCTCTTTATCAACGACTGGTCTTGGGGGGTAGATAGGCAACCACATTACAAATAGCAATATATGGTATAGCAAGGGAAATATTCTAGAGGCATATCCAGGAGAGATTTCTTTAACAGAAACACACAAGACACAGGCAGTTGCATTTTCTGCCTCTGGTGTTGGTGTATGGAGATGTGACGCTTGGAGAGGAGTGGTCAGGAGAGACCCAGAGGAGTAATAATTTTCATGTTGAGGATGGCAGAATAAGAAAAGAATCTGGATCTAGTGATGTAGTTGGGCTGCTGGATTCCCCAACCCAGAGATCTCCCACCTTCAGACCTAACCACACACATGACAATTTTTAGAAGCCCCATCCTGTCTTGGATATTTGTTTTCTGATGAATTAACAACCCAAAACACCCTAACATTCCTCAAAATGAATTTTACAAACACTCCCAGTCTCCATCCACAAACCCAGCAATCCATTTTCATGTACTAGAGAAAGCTAATCCTTATCTGAGGCCCTTCTACTCCTAGGGTTTCTTGTCAAGAGGCTCGAGGAATCCTCTGAAAATCTCCACTCATGGACAACAGAAATGAGATCTAGCAATTTTAAGATATGGAAAGGAGTTCCTCTACTGACTTTAGTTATCTCTCTGCTTTCCATTTTGGTCACTTTATGAAAACACTGAATTTTTTTTTTCTTTTTCTGTAGCTCACAAGGTGGCAAAATAGCCAAGTAGTTTAAAGAATGGGACCTAGAGTCAAAAGGTCATTGTTCAAATCTTATCGGCTCTACTTTGAGCAAAATATAGGACACATAACTAATAGAGCTGTTTCCCATCTGTAAATAGGTATACTAGAACCTGCTTCATAAGGTTGTACGTGGAACTTCATTAACCCTGAATGCAGTTAACTTACTCTATATTCGTTAAAACTTCAATTTTGCCTCAACAAACAGACTACCAATAGACAGACATTGGGAATGTTCAGAACAATCCAGAGAGAGATTCAGTGGTTTGGAAAGAATAATTCTGCATGGAAATATACCTACTTATTTGGGATTTCATTAAGAATTTTGAGCAGAACTCACATCTTTTGAAAAAGGCAGGAGAAATAAGCCCTCCATCCAAAAGGAGGTGCTGATGGAGGGCTTCTTCACCTTCATGGTGGAAAGGACACTACTGACGAGTCCCACCAAGCAGAAGTGAAGGGGCAAGTTGGAGATCACCCAGAAGCTCCTTAAAGTGTGTAGGTTTAAGGTCATGTCTGCAAGGAATGGAAAGAACATTTTCATACACTTTGAGGAGCAAAAAGAAATACTGAAAGGGATGCCTCTTCATTTTGTCCCTCCCACTATCTTTTGGGGGGTTGTGTAAATAGTTGCAGCACTGAAAATCTCACCACAAAGTCATCAGAAGAAAGGCAAGAGACCACCTCTTCTTTCAAAATAAGCTTAAACACCTTGTATAGTAGCAGAGCTTACAAAAAATTAAGTAAATAAATAATGGATGAACACTACCACCGCTGGGCATTCAATGCGTCATTTAAGTCTTGGAACATTTGCAAGGGTTTATTTGCAAACATGTGCTTCTGGGCGTTCACATATCCATATTCCAAGTCTGTGTAATTTAAATTCTAAACATTATATAGATAATGCAAAGTTTACACAGGGGATTCCAAAAATCTATCTTTACGGCCCTGACACTACATAAAGCAGTATTTTCTGCTAATAATGTAAAAACCTTGAATTTTTAAATTGTTGCCTTTAAAAATAATTGCCAGCTTCAGCACCGCAAATGGTTTGACAAGGCAATAAAGATTTGTGACTTCTCAGCCCTGTGCTTGACCAGTTACACTGTGACATTTGGTGACCATTAGGCACACTTAATCTGACAGATTCCCTGTCCTCAGTCCACTCCTGACCCACCCACTGCAGAACAAACAAAAAACCTTTTGGAGCACTAGGACTAGTTTAGAAAAAAAGTTCCATTGTTTCCTTCGTAAGTATTCTGATTTTCTGGAAGAGGCAATAGAAGGAGACATGAAAATTAATTCCAGGGGTATAAGACCATGATGAGTGGAGAGAGAGAGAGAGAAAGAGAGACAGACAGACAGACACACACACACACCGCCCCCCCCCAATAGCACCTTTTTAATTCCCTTAGAGCAAACCCTTAAGATTTATGCTATGCTAATTATTACTTGTTACATAGGATCATTTGTACTTTATTAAATCCCCTCTTCCACTGGGGAGGAGACAGTTACATGTTTTTATATCTGCCTGTACTACAAGGTAGCCTTTGAGCACTGCTGTGTTAAATAGAAGTACAAACCAGAGCCCATGTGTTTCCTGACCTTATGGCAATTCGATATCTAACTAAACGTGGGCATGTGTGAAATCCTATTCTGATCCAAATTAAGAAATTTGAATTAAGAATCTGTTTCAGGAAGTTCAAAAAAATGCACACTCTCTCCTTCTCTCTCTCTCTCTCTCTCTCACACACACACACACACACACACACACACACACACACTTTGTCTACATGTGAACCAAACAAACCTCAGACCGAACACTGAGGTCTTACTCACGGGAAAATTGCTAAAATATAGTGCAGAGGCACTAGAAACACCCAGTGTTTGCCAAATAGATTTTCCATGAGCATCTCCCCTGTAGCGCGGGCAATCCTGCCACTTTGTACCTTCCCACTCACACCTCCATAGGGTTTGATCTGGATGGATGTAGGCTTTCTCAGATTTTCATGTGTCCCTTTATTTTTCTGATCATCTCTAAACCATGCCCTTAAAAATAATAGCCTTTGAGAATCTCTAGAAAACTAGAATTTATCTTTCTCACCTCAGTTCATTTTCCTCCCAAAACATACCTATCTTGCGGGATTTCTTGGTTTGGTTTTGTTTTACAGAACATAAAATGTAATCGGCCATTTTCAAATACACAATCAACCCAGTTCACCCTAATAGAGTTATTAGTACAAAAGGAAGCTTATCCATAGCATGTAGATGGCTAATGAAGGAATGTACCTACAAGATATTTTGCCTGCTCAAGAATGCCAAGACCTCCAATATTTTTTTTTTCTCTAAATTCTCTGTTAAACTAATTCTGTGTGATAGGCAGATATGTCCTCCACATGCTGGTGAATTAAAATTCAGCTTTCAGTGAATAAGATTAATTGCCTCTTCAGACAAAGCTGGATTTGCGCTCCTATTAGAGAAAGGGGAGGGGGAGAAGCGAGGGGCAGAGTGCCAACTAGACTGCAGGATTCAGTTACACGTGAAATGATTTGTAATTCTGAGTAATCACTTAGGACAAGCCCTTGCACCATTTTATCTATACATGACTCTAGGCCAAAGTCAATACTCATAGTAAAATAATGAGATGAAGCTAACTGAGCCCTTTTATTAATGCTCCAAGGAGCAAATCTGATGCTTGAGTTTCTCCCATTGAAAGTATCCACTTCTTCCTAAAAAATGAACAAGTGGGTCAGGATACCCAGTAGCAGGCAGGGTACCTGTTTCAGCAAAATCATAAATAACCAACCCTTCCTGCCTTCTTCCTTTCTGTTTGTGCACCAGGCTTTACCCAGCTGCAGGTGAAAACACATGAATTTTGCATTACCTCTAGGCTCATTAAAGAGATCTGGCTCTCTCCTAATAGCTTCCCCTCACTTAGGGGGAGACACACACACACACACCCCACACACACACCATGATGAACCTTAAGAGAGACAATAAGACTTTTGCTTGCTCTTCCTCACCAGTCTTGTGAAGAAAATCAACTGTTCTAGCAAATGCACAGCTTGGTGACAGAGTCTGCACGCAACTGTGAGGAAAATGAGATGGATACCCAGCTGTCCCAGTTTCCTGGAGATGAGGTTTTGGGAGGGAGAGGGTGCTTAGAAGGGAGGGGAAGGAAGGGTGTAGGGAAGTTCTTGAATTTAGCCCTTAATGTTGTTTCTCCCCTGTTATCTCTGATCTGGTGACCAATCTGGCAAATCCATTAATAGCATCACAGGACACCATCAGTAATTTGTGGGCAATGGAGAACTCTTCCCCATGCCGGTTGAAGGCCTAGAGATCTACTAGAAAAGCCTCAAAAACAAAATATATTATCCTTAATATTATTTTCTAGAACTTGGAGAAACAAAATAATTTATGTGAAGCAAATTGTCTTTTTTTTTTTTTAAGATTTTATTTATTTGACAGGCAGAGATCACAAGTAGGCAGAGAGGCAGGCAGAGAGGGAGGAGGAAGCAGGCTGTCCGCAGAGCAGAAAGCCAGATATGGGGCTCGATCTCACGACCCTGGGATCATGACCCGAGCCGAAGGCAGCGGCTTTAACCCGCTGAGCCACCCAGGCGCCCTGCAAATTGTCTTTTATCGGAAAAACTCCACACAACATTTCCACTCATCACCAAAAAAAAAAAAAAAGAAAAGAAAAAAAAAGTGTGAGCTTTACTTATTAAGGCAAAATCTCCATATACATGTACTCCAATATAAGATAACACAGGTATAACAGAAGGACAAACATACCTGCATTCAAATTCCAGATTTGTCTATTTGTTAGGTGACTCTTCCAAGTCTCTGGGCATCTCTGACCACAATCTTCTCATCTGTAAAGATAGGATCACACATTTACAGGCAAATTGGGATGAGTAAAGCTTAGTTCAACATCAAGTGCATAAACATGATTACCCACATACCTCCATCCCCTGGATTATTTGTATTCCCGGGGGGGGGGACATCTAGATAAACAGACCTTACAGAGATTTCCCTTAAATTCCTCCTAATATTTCTCTAATTAGAGCTTTTGGTTGGTGATCAAAATAGCTTTTTTGCATTCCACTTCCACTGGTGCTCTCATTTGTAGATATGCTGACAAACATGAAGTTTCCCTTAAGACAACTTAATCACAAACCAAACAATCAGTCATGGGCCAAAGAGAAATTGCTAAAAGATCCAAGCACCCGTGTACTGAGTACATACCAAGTGCCCATTAATTTCATTGTTCTCAGCCATACCTTGGTTCTTCACACAAGCTGAACTTGGAATGGTATTTTTTACATGGACATTTCAGGACCTACAGTTCCTGTAACTATACAGCATGCAGGGTCCTGGGAGAAACTTTCAGTGCCAGGAGGACTCAAGGTAGGCAACACACACATTCACATGAATTTCTGGACACATGGAGAAAAGGACCTTCAGGTAGAAGACAAAACACATATGAAGTCACCAGAACTTACAAAAGCTTGGCCCGAGAGGGAGCACACAAGTCCGGGGTACTTCAGAGAGTAGGTGGAGGAACAGAAAGAACCGGGAGAAAAAAAAGAAAAGCTAGCGTCCCATGGTATTTATTGGCAACTCTGAAGTGTTTGCACCTGATCTGGAGGCCAGACACTCTGAAATTTTAGCATGACAAAGAATCACATGTGGAGCTTGTTAAAAATTCAGAGTCTAGGGGCACCTGGGTGGCTCAGTAGGGTCAGCGTTTGCCTTCTGCTCAGGTCATGATCCCTGGGTCTGAGGACTGAGCCCCGCATTGTGGGGGAGGGTCTCTGCTCAGTGGGGAGCCTGCTTCTCCCTCTACCCCTCCACCTGCTGTGCTCTCTCTCTCAAATAAATAAATACAATCTTAAAAAAAAAAATAGAGTCTAGGAGCACCTGGGTCACTTAGTCAGTTGAGGATCCAACTCTTCATTTTGGCTCAGGTCATGATCTCAGGGTCATGGGATCGAGGCCCCCCCATCCCCCACCATGGGGCTCCATGCTTGATGGAGAGTCTGCTTAAGATTCTCTCTCCTTGGGGCACCTGGGTGGCTCAGTGGGTTAAAGCCTCTGCCTTTGGCTCAGGTCATGATCTCAGGATCCTGGGATCGAGCCCTGCGTCGGGCTCTCTGCTTAGCAGGGAGCCTGCTCCCCTCTCTCTCTGCCTGCATCTCTACCTACTTGTGGTCTCTCTCTCTGTCAAATAAATAAATAAAATCTTTAAAAAAATAAAAAGATTATCTCTCCTTCTCCCTCTGCCCCCACCCCCACCTGCCTGCTTCTCTAAAATAAATAAATGAATCTTTAAAAATATAGAGTCTAGGTCCCTCCACCATCAGTTCTAATTCAGAAATCCTGGTGTGGTTCCTCAATAGATGTTTTCTTTTTTCTTTCTTGCTTTCTTGTGTGTGTGCCTGAGTGTGTGTGTGTGTGTGTGTGTGTGTGTTTTGTTTTTGTTTTTTCTGAGCATCTGCCTTCTAAGAAGCTCTCCAGGTGATTCTGATGGAAGGTGATACATAAAACTCACTTTTAGAAACATGGCTGCCGGATATGGGCAGTCACATCAAATATCAGAGCAGTGACATAATCAGATATATGACATAAGAAGATAAATAGTTCCTAGAGAATAAATTGGAAGACCAAGCCTAGAAGAAGGTGCAAAATCCAACTGGGAAGCTTTTTGAGTGGGACAGGAGAGAAATAATGAGACACTGAACTACCATTAGATGAGAATATAAGAGAAAAGTATAAAAGTTTAACGGGACATAGTGGCTTATTACTTGGAAAAGGAAGGAATCTAACATGACTTCCAGTTTTCTGTTTTGGGTTCTGTTGACAATGATAATGTTTGTTGAAACAGCTTATACAGGAAGATTAATAATTTGGGGAATATAAGTTAATTTTGCATATCTCAGGTTTAGTAAAGTGGTTAAAAGTATGGGCTTTTTAAAATCCAGATAAGCTGGATTTAAAGCCTACCTCTGCCTCTTAACTTCTGTGTGACATGGCAAATTGTTTTACCTCTCAGATGTAGAAGTGGGGGGAAAGTTCAGTTAATATAAGAAAATACCTTAGTACAATGCCTGGAAGTGATTAATAAATGCCAGTAATATTAATAACTCCTGTTATCTTTAATACTATCATCATTAGATATCTGGAGATATTCCACAGACAGATGAAAATATCATCCAGATGATTCTTAAAACTTTGCTATAGATAAGATCATCCAGAAACATTGGAAGAAGCCAGGACTACTAGAGTCCAGGGGAATATAAATGCTTTCGTTGATCGATGAACTGGATGAAGCTGAGGAGTGGTCACACAGAAAGAAAGTAAAGCAGAAGATATTGTAGGTCAAGGGTATAAGGCAGAGGAAGTTATCAATAGTGTCCCATGCTTCAGACAGTCAGGTAAAATAAAAGTAAAAAAAAAAAATGTGTCCACTGTATTTGACAAATGGGAAAACAATGGTGATCTTAATTAGAATGGTTTCAATGACTTATGAGGTTGCAGAGTGAATGGGAGTTGGGTGACTAACCAAAATGATCCTGCGGAAGGACAAACTATATTGTAGCAAGCAGAGTCATAAAGTGGAGAAGGGTTGGGCTTTCTTTTTTCAAATGGGATGTGCATTAGCACACATTCAGGCTTGGAGAAACGACCCAGTGCAGAGAAAGAAAGTCAGAATCATTGTTGGAGGAGAGACAGAGAGATAATGGGAAGGATGAAATAGACAGACAGACAAACAAAAACATAGGCAGGTTCCAGCCTTGGACCAAGGAGGGAAGCTTCAGCCCTCAGCTCTGAAGGAAATAAAGAAGTGGTCAAAAATCCAGAAAGCAGAGATGAGTACATTCCTGTCAGAGAACACTGAGTTATTTCCCCAAAATAGGGAGAGATCTCTGGTAAAAGTGAAGTGGCTGCACTGGAAGGCAGGTTAGGCATGAGAGGAGCAAGATCAGAATTTGGAGTAAGTAATAAGGGACAAGGGAGTTTGCCACAGACTGTAACCTGCCTTTCCCTGCCCACCACACTGAGGCAAGACGCTCTGTACACACTTACTTGGTTTTCTCTTCTTCCAAAGCTTGGGTGGTTGTAAGATCAGAGAAGATGGATTGTGGGTTTAATTTAAATTTTACAGAGCAGATGTGGTAGAGGCACAAGGCAATAAAAAAAGGACGATGCTGGAGAAAATGGAGTTAAAGTAATAGAGATTTAATAGAGAAGAAACTGAAGGCAGAGGAAAGCTGATGTCCGGAGCCAACGGAGGACTTTTGAGAACAGACAAAGAAGAGCAAAGGAATAAGAAAAGTGGAAAGACAGAATTGGGGGATTAGAGTATAAATAGGGGCATGTAATTTCAGAGGTGAAGGAGTCTCAGACATTGACAAAATTGTGTGAATGACCATGGACAGGACTGACGTGCAAACATTTCATGACTGCTATGGAGGGGTCAGGCACAGTCACCCTTTGGGCTGGAACAGAGGACTGGTGTTCCTCCACACGGGAACAGGGATCTGGACCATGGAGAATTCTGGAGAGGTCTCATGGGCATGGAGGGACTGGCAGAGGGGTGGGAGCACGTGGGCAGAAAGTGTTTCCCACCCAGTGCCTCACCCTGTACGGGTTGAACAGCAGTTCTATGTGAGGAACTGGTGATGGAATAGGAGGGAAGATGAAGATCATCAGGATTGAAGAGGATAAAGGAAGGTGCTGATGTGTCTTCCACATGAATGTGGAAAACCTCTAGGAGGGTGAATGGAGTTTCTGTGGAAAAACATTCACTGGTGCTTCATTCTTCAGTGAATGTGGACAAGCACCCTGGGGATTGGTAGAAAATGCCCAGAAGGAAACACTGAACACAGTGTAATGTAATGGGTGGCAGTTCCAAAAAGATAGGAATTTTCCTGTTTATGAACCTGTTTATTTGACTGTCATCAGGAGACATTTTATTTGCTGTTTGTCAAAAATGGGCCCATTTGAGCAGGAACTTGGCTGGGGTTTGGAAGCGAACATTGAAACCCTAAAATCCCAACCTTGTATGTAGATGTCTCCCTCACACTGTCCTTCTTTCTTTGCTTCCTCCCTATCATCCTAACTTCCCGTTTTTTTTGTTGTTGTTGTTATTGTTCTCTTTTACTATTTCCTTTCTTATTCTATGTGTAAATCTGACATCATTCCTAGATATTCTGAAGCCACACGGATGCCCCTACTCCCTCATCTCTGAACCTAGACTCTCCGAAAAAGAAGTGAACACAGACCCATATAAAACTCACTTGTCTGGGCACCAGGACATCCAAATCTATTTGTATCATTAATTTGCTAATGTGTCTTGTAAACCCAAATTTAGTTATATACTTCCCAAGTTTTGGCCATGGCCTCTGATAACTCAAATTGTCTCCCTCAGTTTCCCCATGTAGAAAAAAAACTATCATTTACCCCATCATTCTGGATGGATTTAGTAGTTTAAGGGACTCTGTTAAAAAAGAAGTATCTTTTTAAAGTCAAAATAAAGCTGATGTGACTGGAAGATTGGCATCATTAAAAGCATGTTACTTAAGTATCTAAGATGTATGCTAAACATAAGTGCTTAAAATAATTTAAAATGGGTTTTTATTGTAAATGAGAATTTATAAACATTTAAACCCCATTTTGAGTGAAAATTGACCTGTTTGAAGGATTTTTCTCTTTTGGCCCATGTCTTATTGTCTATAACATAAGGATAAAAGGAAGTGTTTGTATTTAGGCTTGCATAGAATTGAAAATACATAGATTTGATGCATAGAAATGGACTTAGTAAAAAAAAAATGAATCTTTTTATGTTGAATAAAACAAGACAATGAATACTTCTTGACACACACCTACACACCTAAAAATATATTATTAGAAAAAGAGTATCTCAAAAACCTATTGTCTTTTTTTTTTTCCTTTCTTCTTCCTCTTTGAGTAACTCAGGCAGGAAACCTCAACATTTTATTTGATTATTTAAGAGTTCCCTTTGGAGTGGAAGTAGATAGAGCTTGATATCACTATGTATAAATAAATAATTTGAAGGTTTCTATGTCCAGATCAAATTCTAAAATCAGATAAGGGCGGTTCATTTTATCTCTTGTTATTTTAGTGGTGGGAAGCCTAGTTTTTCCCTCCCCTCCATGGCCTGTAGTCCTCCCAAGATTGCTCCCTCGGGCACCTCTGTGGCCTGAGGGATGTATTTAGGATCTCTTCAGCCCTTTTAATCTGATTGCCACTCTGCATTTTAATCTCTCCTCCTCAGTCCTCTCATAAATTGGGAAGAACGGCATCGGCATCGTCTCTCCTTTCTCTCCACCTCCTAAACCACACTCAGGCCACAGCAGCACAGGAGGTATAAATGCCAGATTATAGATTTGCTTCATTATGAAAATGTGTTTGGTGACACTTTTCTTCTGACAGTCAACAATGTAAAAGTCAGCAAACAAGCTTATGACTGTGTGTGCCATTTCATATCATGATGGTTGTTAGTGATGGCTGCATGCTTTATAAAAAGGTAAATGGAATTCATCAGTTCATTTCTTAATTTTTTTTAACAAATATTTGCTTAACACCTAAAATATGCCAGGAATTAGGCGAGGCATTCAGAAAACAGAGATGAATAAACATGTTCCCTGTCTTCAGAAAAAAAGGGGGGGAAAAAAACAACTCACAGTCAAGTAAAGAGACAGTCATGTAAATAAATTATTATAATAAAGTAAGACTGAAAATAAAGTATAAAATTCCATTTCAGCACAGAGGATGAATGACTAACAAGACTGAGGAGAAGCTCAGGAGTAGTCAAGTTGGATAGTGCACAGAAGACAGTGTTTGAATCATCTTTGAAAGAGAAATAGGAGACAACGGAGGGAAGCCATTTCCAGCAAACACACACAGAAAAGAAAAAAAATAATATAGTTACATACATATCAATAATTTGGCATATAGGGAACATAAGATGACAGTTGGCATATTGTTGGAATTGAACATCATAAACTCCTTTGAGAAAATAATGACATTTGTTTTCAGTATCAGGATTTCCTCAACTTCGTCTATCCCTGAAGTCTCAGGGTAAAGCAGGAGACAGGTATGGCTCCCAGAATCGTAAAAAACTACATCAGATTCATGACACCTTCCTGGAACAGATAATGTGATAATCTAAGTCCAGTTCAAAGGAGTGTCTTTGACAAATAAGGAAAAGGAAAAGGTGATTTTTCTAAGACAAAAGAAAATGTACATTATCCCTGTGTGGCCCTATCACAGCACCGAACAGAATTTGTAGGAATTGAGTGAATTTTAATACCAAACAGAGATCATCACCAAAAACCATACAAGCAGAATCATCCTTTCAAAGATCCTCTTGTCTTGTCACACCTTTATTCTTCTAGAACATTCCCACTGCGACCATTCTTTGACCTCGCAGAGAACTGCAATCCTTTATCCTTATTGCTTCATTTCTATCGACCAACCCCCTCAGGAATTCACTTCCTTCCTTCAATAGCACTCGTTCCAGAGCCCTTCTTTATAATGAATCTTTTGCAAATACCCTCGATTCCCTGGGCTCTTTCTCCTTCCATCACATCCAGTTTGCAAACCCCACTGATGAATCCAGCAATGCGTTTCCTCCAGGCCAGCATCCATGGAGCTAAAAACACTGCTGGACAGAAGTCTTACAACAGAGAAGCTGTGATCACGATTCACTAATGGTCACCAGCCTCAAACGCTCAATTAACACGAAAGTCCAATGTGATCTCCCCCTCACCGCCACAGCAACTAGTCAACACTTTGTCTACATCCCTCCTTTTGCCCAGCTCTCTCTTTTTCTGGACATATCACCAGTTTCAAAGTTCTCTGAGGATGTAGAAAACACATAATAGCTTCTGCGTTACCGTCTCATTACCAAATGTACATCTGTAGTCATCCACTCATCTCCCCTCTTACTGTGAAGGAGGAGCCAACCTTTCTTTCAGAATTCTCTCTGTTCCATGTCTCAGGTAACTATCCCTTTCTTACTTCTTCCACTTCTCTCTAGTGGATCATTTCATCAGCATTCACATACTAATAGTTCTCACATTAAAAAAAAAAAAAGAAGAATCAACACAAATCAAATTCCCTTGATTCTACATCCCCAATTAGTATCTAATTTCTCAGCTTCCCTTCAAACCCAAGTTCAACCCCACTCTCCCCAAGGCATTCTTGCTTACATCCCCACAATCCCGGCTCCTTCTCAGATCACCACTGATTTCTATCATCAAACCAGGTCTTGCATTACTCAACCTTTCAGCAGCATTCAAAATCCTTTCCCACACATTCCCTTTTGACATAGCCTTTTTGCTTCTGCAATCATATACTCTCCTGGTCATATTTCTATTCCTTTGGTTCTTCCTTCTCACACCCAAAGCAGAGGCCAAGGTGAGGACTGGTGTGCAAGTAGTTGATGTGAAAGGTGATCCAAGGGGGGAGGGGCTAGGGACTTAATGGAGTAAGAAAAGCAATAGAAGTGTGTGATCAGGGTCCATGTGGTAGGCCAGAGGTGTAAAGATGTTAATTCCTCTGAGGCCTTCTGAGAAGCGTAGAGCATGCTTCCCCTTAATTGTCCAAAAGACTTTGCTGTTCCTTCCTTCTTTACCTATCGTTTAATTTTTGTGGTTCTCAGGACTCAGTCCTGGGCTATCTTTTCTCATCACTTTCCTACCCCTTCCCAATAATCTCAGACATTCTCATGCTGAATGTGGCACCCAAAATGTTTATAACCCACAGGTTTTTAACCACCACATAGATCTCTATTCAAATACAGCTTTCTCCTTGACTTCTCCATTTGGAGATTCATCAGACATCTCAAATTTAGGAGCTCCCAAATAATCCCTTGATCTTCCCCCATTCCTGCCCCAAATATGCTTCTTTAATTTTATCATAGCTTAATAAAACACACTTCCATTCACTCAGTCATATGCAATAGAAACCTGAGTCATTTGACAACCCCCTACTTCTCCCTTCCTCCATCCAACCAATACCAAGTTTTACCAATTGTACTGCCAATTTGTAGCTAAAATCTGTCCACTCTTTATCATCTCATTCCTCATCTAGACAATTGCAAGAATCTATGTCCATTTCTGTCCTCCTCCAACCCACTTTACACACTGTAACCAGGATGATCTTTCGAAAACTGATATCAGATTGTATTACTCCTCTGCCTCAAGGATATAATTGTCTTTCTATTCTCTTGAAGTGGTAACAATTTGTGCTGGTTTTCTGGGGACACGTCCTGCTCTCTCTCTCTCTCTGCCTATTGTCCTAGCTTAATTATCAGCAGAATCCACTTTCATTCTTCAAAGTATTCCATTCTGGATAATAAATTATAGGGTCACCCTACTCTTAAACACAAAATTCCCATATGATTTATTCCAACCTCATCTCCTGTCATTTGGAACTAGCCAACCTGAAGGCACCAAGCATTCTCTGCTTCAGAGTCCTGGTTCATGCTGTTGCCTCTAAAAACAATGAGTTGCCTCTGAACTATCTGTTGGTTTAACTCCTACTCTCTCACCAAGAGTCCACTTAAGGCCACCTTCTAAAACAGGTATTTCTCAATTCCATAATATAAACCACTTCTACCAGGATGCTTACTTTTTCTGTATCTTCTCCCTTTCATTCCTAGTGTAATTATAAACTTGTTTGATAAAATCTTTAAACTTGTTTGTATCCCCACTGTATTGTAAGCATAAGGCGGAAAACTCCTATCTGACACTTACTAATGTCTATTCAAGCACAACCTGGACCCCTTGTGGGTGTTCTTTAATATTGTTGAAACAGAGGACAGGGGAGAGAGAAATACCAGCCAAGGCCTCTTAATACACCCATTTTCTAAACCTGAACAAACACAAATTCTCTCATCACTCTGAGCTACTAGGGCGCAATGAAGATGTTGAAAAAAGACCAACATAGGAGGTGCGCATAAAATTTTCTCATATTTTGTGAACATGAACAAAACCATCTAAACACAATGGAGACAAATTCCACAGAGGCAGCTGTTGGTAAAGAGGGGAGCTTTGTCAGCTCTCTCGAAACAGGAAATTAGGTGAAAAAATAAAATACTTAGTGATAAATTCAGCTTAGAACAGAAAAGCATTTATATGAGAATACATACTGAATTAGTTCTCTCATTAAGGATCATAAATTGATGCCATTTTAGAGCTGGAAGGACCATACCTGTTCAGTTCTGTCATGTTGCAGGGAAGGGGGTTGAGACCAGGCAGTGGAGGTAAAAGGAGCAAGTCCACAGGAATGAATGGTCTCACATATTTCTCTATAATGAGACAGGTCTAGTGAAAAAATACTTGTTATTTTACAGGCAGCTAATACAAAACCCAGTTAATATGCACTACTTAAAAAATGAAAATAAATACACGGGTCCTATAGGAAGGTAGTCTTTAGATAATCTTTTACATCGAAAGCTGTCTTCACCTGATCTGTCTCTTATCATTAAGAGATTAAGATGTGGTAAACAACAACAACAACACAAAATACAGGTTCTTATTTATGGAACCGGGTGGCAAAGGTGAATTATTAAATTACATTTCAGGACATCCTTTTTAATGAAACAGTACCAACTATTGTCTTTTAACTAATTAATTACTTTGTTTTATTTAAGTGAAAATGTGTTCTTAGGTTTCTCATCTTTGACAGGTTTTATTTTTCACTCTATGAAGAGACTGTCTCTACGTCAGTGATCTTGACCGTGAACTCCTAAATCCCTTACTAAGTTTTAAGACTTCCAAAACAGACCCATATTTCACAGAGGGGTACTTGCTTTAAAGAGTCCGGTTCTAGCCTCCAATACTGGGTACTTTCTTTACCATGTGAAAGTCACGTAACATGTTACAGAAAGCTCACACTATTTGTTTTTCAAAACAAACCAAAAAAGTCACCCATCCATCTCCCCACCCTGAACAGAAAGGTCATACCTATTGTAAGAAGTGTGCCTTCCATGAATGACCTGCATCGTTGCCTCATGGCTGCATGAGAAGCCACAATGACAGGATTAACACAAGGGCGGGTAACACTGCTCCCTGCCAAGATAAATATCCCATTGTAACTTCTGAGAATGAGGGGCCAAACATTTTCCTCACAGACTTTGTATGCCCTCAGAAATTCCTCCCTGAATTCTTCTGACCAAGTCCAGGTATACTGGCTCGGAGATCTCACATATATAGTTACCTGTCTGACTGTAGAATGCAAATGTGGTCTGTTAACTCCTACGCTGTATCCTAGTTTTAATAAACATGAAAATTATTTTATAAGTTTAAATATGAATATTAAGGTATGCAAGCATTTTTAGTGTACGTTAAAAGAGCATAATATCTAGTCAACAAAAACATGAAGAGCCTCCGTGACACAACAAATGAATGGAATGGAGAGATAGACATGGAAAAAAATTATTTACTCATCAAGACTCTCCAGTATATGACACTTTTCCAAGCTGGGAAACTTATCATGCAGAATATTCTCCACCCAGAAATGTAAGCCAGTGTTTAGCCGGTATGTGAACAATGACTCTGAAGGCTGCAAAGAACCCCGTGTGAGGTTTTCATTACAAAGACCTTATTTTAGATGCACTAGGTCTAACTTGGAAATGGTAATTCCTTCTATAGAAGCTCAGGGCTTGACATTTTTTCTTAGGTATTGTGGCTTCCCTTTTTGGGGGAGAAGAGAAAGTAACTAATGATGCCCTAGAAACGATTAACTTAACAAAACAAAACAATAGCTTAGAGTATTAGATCCTCCTTTGATGAAATGTGAACACTAGAATCCTTTCCCACATAGTGGAACTGGACTAAGCTAGCTCGGAGGGAAGGAAAGAGTCTAAGTAGAGGGAAGGGGAGGAATGCATTTGCTACTGTTCCTTTATCTCAGAGAAGCTATTTCAAGGGATCACTGGTGGGAACTGCTGATAGTCAATCTCATATTTTCACTCCACGTTTGACATCAATGTTGTCAATACGACATAATCGTCTCTGTCAAAAGCATCATTCATTTCCAAACTGCAGAGTTATTTACAGTCGTGTCTTCACTCAATGTAACACTACCACTCAACACTCAGCTGTCCCTTCTCTGTTTTAAGTAAACGTTTGGGCAGACTTTTAAAGAAGCTCTATTTTAGGTTAGGCTAACAACCTGAAAATGAACCCAAAGAAAAAAAAACCTCTTCTCTTGTCCAAATACCATTTGGACAAACGGATAAAGTTTTTCACAAAAAAAAAAAAAAAAACCCAAAAAACAAAACTGGCATTTCAAAATGAGTTCTGTTTGGTAAGAGACATGGTGCTGAAAAGTGACATTTATAATGACAGCAATATGGATCCCCAATAAAGAAGACGGGGTTGCATTTTGCTCTAATTATAGATGTTTTAGATGTGTGTGCGTGCGTGCATTTTTTAAAAATTGGAATCAATTATAATAATGTAGCTTTGAGTTAAGCACCTATTCTAAATCTCTGTTTACAAAAACATGGCTGATACGAGTCTTTGAATACAACTAAACAGCAAATATTACCTGGAAAACTCAGTCTTAGGCTGCTAAGTGAAAAACTATTCACTATTCACTAAGTGCATAACTGATTAACTATTTACTTTATGGCTTCTATGCATCCAGCATTGCTCTAGGAGCTGTATATGGCACAAGAGACAACAATGGCAACCCAAAGGAAACCAGGGCTACTGGAAATCAGGCAGGTTTCAAAAAATAAATTTACTTGTCTCTTCCTTCTCTCAGAGAACACATTTTGAAACTCTTGGTATAACCAGAACTCTCTCTTTCCACGTGGTAACAACTAGATCTTTTTAATAGCAGAAGACATGGTCATAGCTTAAAAGAGGTGGATGGAATTTTGAAAATCAGAAGCAGGTTTTAAGTTAATTGGACAGACAGAATTTTGGTGATCTAATGACTTTCAGATGCTATTAATCCTTAGTGCTTTTCCCAAGGAAAGTACCAATATCACTATCTCAACCAATGGGGTTCCTTCCCCTTAATATGAAATGCATCATCTATGCTGAAAAATAATTCAGGCATTCTAAATACATTTTTATTTTTGAGTGGGAGAGAGAGTGAGCAGGTGGGGCGGGGGTAAGAGGGAAGGAGCAGAGGGAGAGGGAGAGAGAGAATCTTAAGCAGACTCCAGGCCCAGTGCAGATCCTGATGCAGGGTTCCATATCACAGCCCTGAGATCATGACCTAAGCTGAAATCAAGAGTCAAGACACTTAACCGACTGAGCCACCCTGGAACCCCTAAATACATCTTTGTCATCTGAAGAAAATGAAACTTGATTTAATTTGAAACCACTGCATTTTATTTTATTTTAAATTTTATTTATTTATTTGACTGATAGATCACAAGTAGGCAGAGAGGCAGGCAGAGAGAGAGAGGGGGAAGCAGGCTCCCCGCTGAGCAGAGAGCCCGATGTGGGACTCGATCCCAGGACCCTGAGATCGAAGGCAGCGGCTCAACCCACTGAGCCACCCAGGCGCCCGAAACCACTGCATTTTAAAATAATAGTACCTACTACTTATTGTGAGCCTACTGTGTGCCAGACCCTTTGTATAAATGATCTCATTTAGGCCTCCCTCCAGATCATCGTTTGTTACCATATAATTCCCATTTTACAGATTG
>ML108842.1:0-17029 GCA_003697995.1 Taxidea taxus jeffersonii | reverse complement strand
GCAACTAAAGTGGACAGAGGTCCAGGGATTTTCTTAAGATCCTGTAGTTAATATTAATGGCAGTGTAGCTAACCTTACCATCAACATAAATACTACAACTTTTTCATGGGTTTTCTCATTTGATTTTCATGACAATCTGGAGGTAGAAGCTATTAATAGTCTCATTTTATAGATTTAAAAAACAATAAAATCTTAGGCTTTCAACAATTTGTGTTGTAAAAGATCTTACTTAACTAGTTCATGATTGGGCTGGGATCTAAACATACTTTTTACTATAAACCCAGTGCTTTTCTCATCTAGCCATACTCCTCTAAGACCAAAACTGGAATTTTTTTTTTTCTTAAAGGTTTTATTTATTTATTTGACAGACAGAGATCACAAGTAGGCAGAGAGGCAGGCAGAGAGAGTGGAAGGGAAGCAGGCTCCCTGCTGAGCAGAGAGATTGATGTGGGGCTGGATCCCAGGACCCTGAGATCATGACCTGAGCTGAAGGCAGAGGCTTTAACCCACTGAGCCACCCAGGCGCCCCCCAAAACTGAAATTTGAAGCCATATCTTTTGTTTTTAGTAAGTGGACAAATTTCACTTTACCTCACTGTCCTAACAGAAGTTTAAGAACATCAAAGTGGTTGTTTATTGTCTTTATTTCCCTCTGATTCACTTTTATCTCTCTCTTCTTCACCCCATGCTTATGCTATCCTATCCAGGACTCCTGGACTCTCCATTTCATGAGAATCCTTCCTTTTGCTTTGATGATCAGGTAGTTTCTGGGGCCAGTGCTAATGTTTGTTTTTCATTGTATTGTGTTTTGCCATATTTCCCCATCTTGTCCGACAGCACCTCTAATACCAAGAAATCGAGCTTCCAAGAATGTGGACCATGCTTTATGCTGACTACCATTCTGTAATTTTCTCCAGTTCATTTTGTATCATGGCTTATTGGTTGGTGTCAAAGGACATTATTCCTAGACATTCTCTATATCTAGTTATTTTTAAGAGCCTTGACCTCAAGTTCTCTTTCCCTGCTACAGTAAGTTGCATTGACTATATAGCCCCATTTCTTCACTCTCAACATCTTGCCTTTTCCCTCCCATTTTCCATGTGGATTGTTTTTTTCTGTATTTCATTTTCTTTTCTATTTCCACACACACACTGCTCCTACTGCAGTCCATTTTGCTCAATCCCCATCCATCCTCATCCTGCTTTTCATGAACTCTATATCCACCATTTTCTTGCTCTCTCAGAATGAAAATATTTTGAGTCCCACTTTTTTTGTTCTGTGCTCACGGTTAAGACAACCAGAAACAGTATCTCTAGCTACAGAGCAACTTGTACATAATGATAGATGTGAGTTGTTTTTAATAAACACATCTTTTATCATGATTATTACTGTCTTCATGCTTGTTTAAATATATGTGTTATGCTCTGGTTCACCTTCCTACTTTTTATGTTCTTGATTAACATTAGAAAAATAAAAAGTTAAGTTAATAATCATTAGTTATTGAATTGTCACCTCCTTATTCTACTTATTGACAATAATTTGGAAATAGCAAACATCTCGTCTGATTATTAGGCCATCCATTTACCATGACCTGGGGCCACTTCGAAGTGATTAATGATGTGTGAGTTTGCTGCAATATTAAAAAGATCAACCTGAACCTTAACTCAAAGCATAACAACATCTTTAGAGCCTTAGAACAATTTGGCTCATTTGTGTTTTTTTTTTTAATTTCTAGATGCCTACAGTCAAATAAGTAAATCTCTATTACTTCTTAACTTTGAAAAGAATAGTTTAAATAATAAATAATATATATATACATATGTGTGTATATATATATATATAATTCAGTATCTATAGTTATTGTGAAGATTTGTAGATCTTTTGAAATTTATTAGTGAGTGATGAGCAGCCTGAGATATAAATACACACACACACACAAACACATACATACACAATTCTAAATGAGGAAATTAAAGAATTCCTTTTGGGGACATTTTACTTCTAGGTATTACAATTCTGTGGGATATTTCAGAATTATTCTTGACTCATCTCTTCCATTTTAATAGTAATTAACAGTTTGCAATGCATTTTTAAAAATTTACTATATCTCACTTATTTCCTGCAAGGTAGCTGGGGCAAATAATGCTAGAAGTAGACTGGTATTAGGGGACATTAAATGGCTTTCCATGGTCATGTACTCATCTGGGGCTTAAACCCAGGTATTCTGATTCCTACCTCATGGTTCTTTCTATTCTACCACGCTTACCTAAACACTAGATCAGGTATATACTATCTAAAGTGAAAATTAAGTTTTCATCCTTTAAATAGAAAAAAGGTTTAAAACATTTATTCCATTATAGTCTATTTGATCTGGTTTGATGAAGGAAAGGAACACTCTGATTGATTTCGTTTTTTGGTTTCCAATTTCCAAAAGTTAAAACCTGAAAAAGATACATTTGACATCATGAGAAAATTTAAACTTAAATCCAAAGGACACTTCAAAATCTTATAGTACTTTAATGTTATAATTTTTTCCCATTAATGTCTACTGTTTTATAGAGATAGTGTCAGCTAAGAGATTTCCAACTAGAACAGCACACCAAAGCACCTTTTTTTTCCTATATGGCATTACTCTCTAGCTGTGTCAATAAAAATACACCACAAAGTAATAAGGTTTTTCCCCCCTCAGAGCAGAAACATTTTAGACACTTGCACATTTTGACATAAAAAACTTTTAATTATATGAGAGTAACTTTTCTAAGGAAGGGCATCTTCCTCACTAAAATAATGGTTGTAGATATTTTGAAAATATATTTTATTATGCTTTCAGAAATATGTATTTTCAGTAATCATCACTTCCACTTGGAACACCAAGATCTTAAATACATTACACATTTTTTTTTTCCAAATGGCCATATTGAGTGAAGAAGGTGAGAAAGAAGAGAAGATAGAAGCTAAAATGAGTCATAAAAGTGAGAAGAAAAGCTAGCCCCAATAAAGGTGTGTTTTGTGGTATATTAGTTTCCAACTGATGCTTACTGAATTATCACTGACTTAGTAGCTTAAGACAGCACAAATTTATTATCCTTCAGTGCAGATCATTCAAAAGTTTGAAATGAGTCTTATGGGGCTAAAATTAACGTGTCAGAAGAGCTGTGTTCTTGTAGAAGCTCCCACGGAGAAACCATCCCTTGCCTTGTCTGGCTTCTAGGAACTGCCTGCATTCCTTGGTGTGTGGTCACATCACTTCAATCTCTGCTTCCACTGTCACACCTCTTCTGGCTATAACTTCCCTGCCTTTCATTTATAAGGACCCTTGTGATTATAATGGACCCATGCCGGTAATCCAGGATAGTCTCCACCACAAGGGCTTTAACTTAATCACATCCACAAAATCCCTTTTGCCATGTAAGTTTGGGGTATTAGGACATGGACATCTTGGGAGGCCTTTCTTCCCTCACAGTGTCCATAAAACATTAAAACTTTTATTTTTTAAGGTGTTATTTATTTATTTGACAGAGAGAGAGCACAAGCAGGAAGAGCAAGAGAGGGAGATGCAGGGTCCCCACTGGGCAAGGAGCCGGACGCAGGGCTCAATCCCAGGATCTGGGTAGGAAAAGTATGACATGCTAATGCACTATGTCAGTTGTTTTTTAAAAATAGTCTTCAGGGACGCCTGGGTGGCTCAGTGCATTAAGCTGCTGCCTTCAGCTCAGGTCATGATCTCAGGGTCCTGAGATCAAACCCCACGTTGGGCTCTCTGCTCCGTGGGGAGCCTGCTTCCTCCTCTCTCTCTGCTTGTCTCTCTGCCTACTTGTGATCTCTGTCTGTCAAATAAATAAATAAATAAAATCTTTAAATAAATAAAGAAAGAAAGAAAGAAAGAAAAATAGTCTTCATATGTGATTAGTAAAGTTACTCCCTGAAAGCAGTGTTCCAAAGTGGAAGTGTATGTTTCCCATTATAGAGTAACATGTACAATTTTTAAATTGTGAAATTTTGAGCCAAATGCATACTGTGGAATATGTTAATAAAATGAAATTTCTGATTAAAATTGGCATTTGTGAGTCTCTTGCTAACAGCTACTACAAAATTAGCTGTGCCCTCATTAGTAATACAAGTGGTGAGGAAGGCCAGAGTGTAATTGTTAAACCAGTTTCCAATCTAACCGTGTTCCAGTGAATGAGGAGGTAAGAAAACATGGCACCATCAAAATGAATTGAGGTAAGCCTAACTGGTTTTTGCCTCTTATTCAAGTACTATCTCAGCCTGTTTTTAAAGTAACTTGCAGTAACTGGGTGTCTCAGTTGGTTAAATGTCTGCCTTCGGCTCAGGTCATGATCTCAGGGTCCTGGGATCGAGTCCTACATCAGGCTCTGCTCAGCAAGGAGTCTGCTTCTCCCTCTCACTCTTCCTGTGTGCTCCTTCTCTATCTCCTTCTCTCTCTCTCAAATAAATAAATAAAATATTTTTTAAAAATAAAATTAAATTATTTTCAAAAACACTTAGAAATTGGGCAACTTAAAATGACTTTTTAAAAGACTTTGAATCAAGTAACTTCACTATTTAAGGACTTGAATCAAAAATAACAAGATTATCATAATCATCATCATCACCCCCGTTTTATTACTATTTCTCCCTAACTCTCAATTAGGACTCTCTAGCAACTACCATATTTGCCTTTTTTGATAATTCTGTTTTTGAATATTTTGAATTTTGTCTTATCTCTATATGTGTTTCCCTTTGTTCTACTAGTCGCACAGCAAGTGACACACAATAAGCAGTGAGTAAGCAATATCATATGGCAATTATACGAGCCAAGGCTTTCTGAGATCCCTAACACAGTGCCTGACACTGATGTGCATTGAATAAATAATAGTTAATGAAGATTTAGGGGTGCCCGGGTGGCTCAGTGGGTTAAGCCTTTGCCTACGGCTCAGGTCATGATCTCAGGGTCCTAGCATCCTGCTCAGAGGGGAGCCTGCTTCCCTTCCTCTCTCTCTGCCTGCCTCTCTGTCTACTTGTGATCTCTGCCTGTCAAACAAATAAATAAAATTTAAATAAATAGTTAAATTTAAAATTTAATTAAAATTTAAAATAAATAGTTAATGAAGATTTAGGGATGTTGAAGAATGCCCTTACATCGCTCCAGCAAGTCCTCAGATACACATGATTGCGGATTCAAAGATATTTCTTTTCACAAGATGCAACTAAAAGCTTCCATAGAACTTTCATTGCATAAAGGCCACAGTCTTGGACTGATAGAAAGAGAAGAGCATAAGGAGTCCTAGGGCTGAACTGACTGGCCTAATGGAGTACTTTGGGATCTGGCAATGTAAACAGAGTGTCATGGCCTTGTCATTAAACTCTGGAGACATAGATTTCATGGTTTCTGAGTTGGGGAATAACACAGTTGCCTGCCAACTCCTATAAGCAATCTCCCAGTATTGCACAGTCATATCTTCCTGCACAAATGCCAACTATATGGCAGCTTAATTTTAAACATGTAAATTTGGACTTGAGATGTGCTTCTAGGCTTACCAGACATTCTTCCTGGTGACAAATAATTTATACTCTCTCATATATTTCACCTTTGTGGGCAAAAGGCCAAGTGTTCTAAGAAATGCTGCCCAAGATCTGGTCTTACTGTTGCTCTCTCTGTATTAATGTATGTGTGTATATGTGTATGTATACATATACATATACATATAAATATATATATGTATGCAATTTTATACATACATACACACACAATACTTTTCTGTCTTGTCCAAATATATCCAGCACTTAAGATAGCTAAGCCAAAACCACATTAAAAGGGAATGAATGTCATCAGTGCATATGTCAAAATCTCTCTTGTAATTAGTAAAAAATTCATTTAAAAATTTTAAAAAGCTCACCTTTGTTTTATTATGCTAAGTTCTCAATATCATATTCATTTTCTTTATTTAGATTGACGACAACCTCTAAATATTTTGACTAGCCAACCTGAAGATATGCATTGCTCTTGAAATGCTTATAAAGCATTTTAATAAGCACTTCACCTGTGGACGCCACCATCTACTCCATTCTCTGTAAACTCATAATTAAGGCAAAAAGCATCATTGAAGTGTCGTTTAGACACTAACCTAAAAAGAGAATAACCACCAAATGCTCCCCAAACACCAGTAATGCGAAAATACAAGATCGTGAAAATTCTTTCCACAGCTGCCAGGAGGAAACAGAAGCGACAGTCCTAGAATGGTCTTACTTCTATCAGAAAGCTCTGTGTATGTATTTAGATCTAAAAACACTGGTCTCTTAATTCTTCGTTCAAAATATTTTTCACCCAGCCATTCTCCACCCAGACATGTGGAAATCACTGGGAAGCCATTAGCAGGTTTCAAGAATCGCTTTCAGCTACAGAATCCAAGCTGTGCGATTCGTGTTCATGGCGAGGACGGAAAGCAAACTCTGAAGTACCTTCTTCAGGGGCTTTATGGGTACCCCTGCTCCAAGTTAGTATTTCTAGCCTCCATAAAACAAGAACACTGCGAATGACATAGTGAAGGAGTTAGTGTATTCCAAATGCTGGAGTGCTTCCTCTACCATACCGTTTACAAGTTTGCAATTTTGGAGTCGTTTGAACTACTCGTTGGCTCAAGGGTGCAATATTTTCTTAAAGGTATTTTTGACCGTAACGGACACTTTGAGACCTGCAGTGATGAGCAAGCCCCAGAGGCAAAATACAATAAAGATTTAAGGGGCTGTTCAGTGCAGCCCGGTAGCAGTTCCGTGGAGGAGAGGAACACAAATGGGAGGGCTGGGCTGGCGCGTGACCATTCCCCACGATGCTGAAGTTGGTTTAATTTTCAATTGATGCCGGCACTTTGGGACGTGGAAGGCGTGATCGCAAGAAAGATAAGCTTTCGTCTAAGGCGTGCTGTCATTTCTAGTTTCTTGTTGTTCTTTTTAGATCTGGCAAACAAAGTGTGTTCGCAGCAGATAAAATATCCAGAAACAGAACTCAGACTACCTCCATTCTCCCCACACCAGCCCCTTGTGATGGGCTTTCTGGGCATGGGAGAAAGATGAGATAGGCTGCGTTCTAAATTTTGATTATTTTCTCTGAATAAAAAAAAAACCCAGCTTATTCCCTTATTCCATTGTTTATTCTATATGATAAAGGAAATGTAATCTATTTCTTATCATAAAACTCCTAGTTTACTGCAATATTATCAGAGATACGTTTGCTGTCTCTGAAGACATCCATCATGGATGTGTTTGTGTTATCCTTGTTAGTATTTCACTTTACTAGATATATAAACTGGATTATAAACAATTCGGTTTAGCTTTCATTTGAGAACCATAGAATTTTAGTGGGTCCTGGGCTCAGCCAAATATTCCTTTATGGATATGTTTAGAAGATCCCCTTCCTCTTGAAAGCAATTAATGTGACTTTTCTTATACCCTTCCCTCAAGAGTAATAACGTTAAAAAAAAAAAAAAAAGGAAGGAAGGAAGGAAGGAAAGAAAGAAAGAAAGAAAGAAAGAAAGAAAGAAAGAAAGAAAGAAATGCATTTTTATGTTCTATATATAAACACATGCTATTGGTATTATATACATACATACGTATCTACATATGTATACACATACCTAGCAGGTGGCATGTTTATTTTTTCCTGTGTGTGTGTGTATATATATATATACAATATACATATGCCCTTTCATCACATTTATTGATGATTTTATGGACTGTAGTACTGCAACAGTGACTGCCCGCATCAGACTAGAAGAATCTGCTAGCGTGACAGTACAATGGCAACTACGGAAGCAGAGGCAAAGCATGAAGGAGTCCTACAATCACACAGAAGCCTCTACCCACCACACTTTCTCTTCTCACTCTTCAACCTTTCTGTCCCCTAGCAACCCAGTCCTATCAGCCCTGAGGAATAAATCCTGGTCTACCTGTCTTAGAAAAATAATGTATTTTCTTCTTGACACATTGCTGTCCTACTAATCCTAAGGATTTCCTTTTCCCTCCTTATAATCAAGCTTCTGGAAAGACTGGCCTTCATTTGGCGTCTCTAATTTCCCACCTCCTTTTCACCCTTGACTCTCAGTAATCTGATTTCTGATCCCACCAACCTATGAAACGTCAATTTTCACACTTTCTGCTAGTGTCGGTGTATACTGAGTCCCCGAGGACTTCATGCAGATCAATCCACAAGTCAGTGATCATTCCTCATCTCACTTGACCTATCAGCAGCATTCAATGAAGGTATCACTTCCTCTTTCTTAGAATACTGTCTTCAGGCTGCTTTTAGGATGTCCTGCTCCCCTGGGTTTCCTCCTGCCTCAGTAGTAGTTTCCTCTCAGTCTCTTTGCCAGGTTGCTTCTCACCTTCCAGATCTCTCAGCTCTCTGGTGCCCCAGGACTCACTCAGTTGACTTTGTTTCTTTTTTATCTGCATTACCCTTGGTGATCTCATACTGTAACGAGGCTTTAAACATCGCCTGAACATGGATGACTATAAATTTAGATTTCCAGCCTGGACCTCTTATCTGAGCTCCAGACTCATACACCAGCCATTAAACATCTCCATTTGAGTGTCGAATGCTCATCTCAATCCAACATCCCAAACCAAGTCTTTATCTTCTTTATCTTCTTCACTCCCCCACTCTGTCTTGATTAACGGCAACTCTATCTTTCAGCATTCAGAGTCTAACCAGTTTTTTCCTCTTCCCCTTCTACTATCCTTTCCAACCACTATTCTCTCTCCAGGATTATCACAATGGCCTCCCAGCTGATTTTTCTGTCCCAGCTCTTGTCCCATTCCATCTGTTTTAAACACAACAGGCAGAGTGATCCTGCTGGCATGGGAGTCCAATCATTTTCTGGCCCTTCTCAAAATTCTGTGATAGTTTTTCACCTCAGAGTAAAAGCCAAAACACCAGGGCTTACAAGACCCTATACTATCTGGCCTGCTCTTCACTGTCTTCTACTAATCTCCCTCTCACTCTGCTTTTGCCTCATTGTTCTCCCTTTTTCTCAAATCTGCTGGGCAGGGTATTCACATCCCCTGTTCATATTCTTCCCTTGACATCCACATAACTCACTCCCCTACCTCCTTTATACAAATGTCATCTCACTGAAGCCTTTTCTGGCCACCTATTCAAAACTGAAATGTCATCCTCCCTCTTACCTATAAAAATATATTTTAATGCATTTCAATATATTCGATGTTATTTGTTTCCCCACTTCACCCTATTCCTCCTAGAATATGAACTACATGAAGGCAGGGATTTGGAGCTCTGACCTATGTCTACAGCTATAAACTCTAGAACAATTATTTGCCTGGTATGCAAATTAATAAAAATACAGGAATGGAATGTGTGTTTTTCAGATATGTAATTCCAACTAGATATCTGGTATCCAAACATATGGGCCATTGCTGCCTCACACAAAAATCTGTGACTAAACTCATCATTTCATCCATGAGCTCAAACCCCAGTTACACCAATGACCCATTAAGACATTACATCAAAGCTTCAATATTTTTTCCTAAAGAGGTCAAAATATACTCCATATTTGTTTTTTGGGTTTTTGTTTATTTGTTTGTTTGTTTGTTTGCTTGCCTGCAATCCTCACTCTGCTTTTCATCCTACCTCCCTAAGTACCTGTTCATATTCTCCTTCTGCTGGTTGATACTTTTCTTCTGAACACCTACAAAATGATGGTATTTCTTGCTCACCCTTGAAATTTCTATTTATACCTTTCCTCAAAAACTATTCCCATGTTAATTCCCCTCTCACCCTACTATCCCACTCCCAGGTACATACATACCTGCACATACAACTGAGCAGCCTGGGTAAGCACTAACATATTTATCATGTTGTATCAAGAGGATCTTCTCACCACTCAGATTCCCCCATAGATTATAAATTGTGCAAGGGTTATAACCACATCTTTGCTATCTTTATTGTCTTTGGAATCCAATGCCCTAGCAAAAGACCATATCCATGTTAGGGTGCTCAATAAATTATTGTTGAATAACGAATAAGTGAATGGATGAAGGAATAAATGAATAAGGTAAGATTCCAAAGAATATTAAGAGGAATGGATTAATGCTTTCTTGCATACTCTGGTAGCTTTTGCGTGCTTTTATTGAAGCATTTAGTAATACAGCTTACAGATGAAAGTCAAAGATTCATGATCACATAAAATGTGTCTTTACTACTGAAGCTAGCTGAAAAGCAAACAGACTAAGTTAGTCTTACTTGAAGTTATCCAGTGAAATTCTAATGTCTATTTTTTGCAATTTTCTGGATAAAGTGGCCTCATGGTTTTCACAGCAAATTTGTAGTGAATGTAGAAATACAATGCAGATCAAGTTGGAGACCTTAGTGTTTCTGTGTTAAATGGAGTTTAAGGTGGTCTTGAATCCTGGCCAATGCCATATACTTATTTGCTTCCCACCCCAATTTGGTTTTTTTCCTCTCTATATTTCATGTGAGAAAGCTCAATATTTATTCAAATTACCTTCAGGGACTGTATTTTCATTTAAATGATACAGAGGTGAAAAAAGATAGTAGTTCTAGAAATATTCTGCTCTTCTATAATCCACATCACCACCTGTGGAAATCGTACAGAAAACTATTAATAATTGAATTTGATGCTGTGGCAGTAAAACTAACTCTTACTAGGTCTGTTATTCATGTTGCTTCCAAGCACTGTATTCCATTCTTTGTGAATATTATTAACTTTCATAATGTATGACATCCATACCTGTAGGGTTCTAAAGAATAATACAAAAATAGAGATGCTATAAATCAAGTGCAAATAGGAAAGTTAGTTGGAGGCCCATTATTAAAAAAGAAGATAAAGAAGAGAAAATTTTCTTATTGTTTTATATAAATAGCATACTCGTATGATTTAGGGAATGGTTATATTTATTGACCAGGCTTATCATTATATGAAGCATTCAGTGTGATTACACATCTCCTCCATGGTAGGAGATGCATAGATTTTGTTTTGACTTTATTCTTTGGGTTTGGAGTTTCGTTTCTGCCGAATTGGCTTTAAACAAAAGTCTTCTGAGGGAAAAAAAAAAAAAAAAGAAAGCACATAAACTTAAGACTCTTAATGTGATGTTACCTATAGTGCTTTGAAATATCGAGATGAATTTGCCCTAAGAATCTGAAGACAACACTTAACTTTTGTCTGTATCACGTGAAAGATGAGTTGTGTGAAAAATAAACTATAATGTGCCACTTATAGCATGATGAGAATTATTCCCAGAGATAATTTTTCTAATTTTTGAGTGGCATCAGCTGCCTAGGCAAGGCCAAGGGCATTAATTATAGAGAAGATGCTAGGGAGGAATACTTATGTACCTTTCATTGTTATAGAACCTCATTTGGGAGTTAATACCAGTGCTGTCTCCAATACCATTCATCTGACACTTGGTAAATGAGTTGTCAGTAAAGGTGAAAATATATTAATAGTGCAGATCACTTGAAATGGGTGCACTTATGTGTTTTACCAGAAAATTCTCCCTTCGGTTAACTCAATATCTTTTCTGACACATTTTCGTTGCACTAAAGTATCTTTTATAGTGTGTCAGAGTTATGAATACTGATAGACCTTCTCCTAAAGTGCCCCTCAAGTTCACTGCCATTTGCTCATTAGGTTTGCTTTTTATTGCATGTCAGAAAGTGCCTCCTTTTAAGCACCTACTAATAAATGGGAATTGATGAGAAGCTTATCTCCAGAGCGGGCGGTAAATTCAAAGGTCTTAAATGAGGAAGTCTGTGAGGCATCTAAGACCAGGGCCTGTGCCCGTGGATCTTGATCTGGCTTACAGAGGACAGTTTATTTGATGTTAAGATTGAAGAGGCATATATTCCTAAGCAGCACTTGAAGTTCGAAAATAGAAACAGTTCATTTCCCCATTGATAAAAGGACATAGTCATCTATCTTTTTAAAGATGTCTCTGGAATCATTTTCAACTGCAACTTATTTATACGGAGCCACACGAATTGTAACTTTGTAGGAAGTGTTAATACACTCTTTCCAATGCTAATATAAAATGCGTAAGGTGAAGGTGGAGGGGTAGGTGAAGATGGAAAGACAAAATGGCGGTGGTTACTAACTGATGATGGGAGCAGGGGGCCAATGAGCATGATCACTCAGTCTCTGGAAAATCTGCAGATGAGGCTATAACAGGAGAGGCAGGGGCATGGGACAAGACAGTGACATCTTTTTCTCAGGTGTGGAGCTGCCTTGGGCTGAGCATGCTCTGAAAATCCAACTCTGAGCTACCTAGCTTTGGGAAACTTCTGAAAAGCAAGAGCACCTCTAGAAAGCAGCTCTTCAGCTCATGAGGATGTTGCTGAGCTGGAAAAAAAATACGAATTAAGCTTGCTGATGAAATGAAATACAGAGGAAATATTGCCTATGTGAGTTCCAACCACGGCAGGTTATAGCTTGCTTACTCAAAGAAGAGACAGGAAATCAATAAGCGGAAAGATAGAGTTACCCCCATGACAAATCACTGGTAAGAGAAGGGGAACCTAGAACCCTAAGGGTTTTTCAGAAATTCTGAATTAGTGTTTCCCAATCATTTATTCACCACCTTTATTGGTTTTGTCATATCTACAAAGTATTTTAAAATTAACATTTTTATTGAAATCAATTCACTTTTTTATATAGCCTTGCTCTATGTGATAATATATGTGATATACTAGTTTGATCCTTTCTAATTTACTCTTAAAATTAAAAATTTAGGACTCTCAGGTCTACTTTAAAACTTCTTATGTTCTGCCATTGGTACAAGTTCCATGCTTTGGGAAGCTCTATTCTAAATAAGAAAAGCCAAGTGTCTTCCATAGATTTTAGAGGGGAGCTGACCATCAGGGACCAAGGTAAGGGACTTAGGATTATTTGTTTGTAATTTAGACCCTGTCAGCTTTCAGAAGGAATTAGAGATGACTTAAAATTAAGACATGTACTCAGTAAGATTGTTAAGGTTAAAAATATAAATACCAGAATCTTGTAGAAGAAAGAAGCAAATCTACTGCCCCCTAGGTTAAAATAGTTACTATGTTGACTTAAATTTATCTCTGTGCTTTCTGGAAAGGTCAACATGATATTCAACTCACTCATGGGCTCTATGACCTCTATTGACCCTTGTTATCTAAGGGAGATACCCATATGGAAAAAGAGAGTATTCTTTTTCTATGTTAAGAAACTTCGAAGTTTCCTAGAATTTCTATTGAAAATCCACATACTCAGCCATCAGTTTCAAACCTGACAGATCTCACTAACAGGAAGAGTGGGAGAGCTGGATCTGTCAAAGTGAGCAGTATGTGCGGGAGTCTGGGAGGCTTGAAAAGGGTTTGCCTGATAGAGGTGAGAGTGCATCTGAGGTCTGATGTCATGAATCTGTGGGCAGCCAGGACTTCTGTGCCAGCTATCCAGTTGTCTATTGCTCTATAACAAACCACCTTAAAACTTAATGGAGGGACACCTGGGTTGCTTAGTCATTAAGCAGCTGTCTTTGGGTCAGGTCATGATCCCAGGGTCCTAGGATTGAGTTCCACATTGGGCTCTCTGCTCCCATTCCTCCTGCTTGTATTCCCTCTCTTGCTTTGTCTCTCTCTGTCAAATAAAATCTTAAAAAAAATTAATGGAATGGAAACAAAAATTGATTAATATTTCTTTTCTTACAGGTTTTATTTATTTGAGAGAAAGAGAGAGAGTGAGAGAAAGCAGGAGTGGGGTGAGGGGCAGAGGGAGAAGTAGACTCCCTGCAGAGCAAGGAGCCTGTTGTGAGGCTTGATCCTAGGAACCTGAGATTGTGACTGAGCTAAAGGCAGACACTTAACCGACTGAGCCACCCAGGCAACCTCAATTAGTATTTCTTAAAGTTTGTCAGTTGACTGGGCTCATCTGGGCAGTTTTCACGTTGGGTCTTTCATGTACATCCAGGCTGCTACTCCCAGGACTGGAGTCATCTGAAACTCAACTGAACTTAATGTTCTAGATGGCACACTGTTGAAACTAGCTATCATCTAGAAGCCTAGCTGGGCTGGAACATCTAGACATGTCTTTGTTATGTGGCTTCTCACAGTATAGAGACCGAGTTTTGAGAGCAAATATCCCAACAGCAAACACTCCGAAAATCAAGAAGCAGAAGCTGCCAGCCCACTTAAGGGTTATGCTCAGCACTAACACACCGTCACTTCTTCTGTGTTCTACTGAATAAAACAATTGCAGGGGTCATTCAGATTCGAAGAGTTTGGGGAAATAAACTCTTAAAGAGGGAATGGCAAGGCCATAATGTAGAAGAGTACATAAGATGGGAAATACTAACATAATGATCTCTGAAAAATGTAATCTACCACATCCTCCAAGAGCCTTCTGCAATCTGGAATCAAGAGAGAAACACACACACACACACACACACACACATACACACTTTGGGGATTGTACTATGGGAATGGTACAAACTTGTGTAGGTAATGATTCTAAGTTGTAGTGACTTTGGCATGTAAAGAAATTCATTATGTAATATGGTGACAGCAAAGAGCCCCAGAGTAACATTCAACTCCTGGCCCTTCAGTGGATTAGCTATGTAGCCTTGGCATAGTAAGTAGGCCTTCCATCATTGCCTCTACAAAACAAGAAGTCAAGTTGGATGATCTATGAGAGTCCTCCCCATTCTTAATAATTAGGAAACTATGAACTCAATGGTCATTCTCTTGTGGGCAGGGAGAATGATATGTTGAATGAAATGTTCATAAATTAAAAGAACACATTTGGATCAGGCTTGGCTTTCTGGGGATCAATAGTTGACATTAAATACTGTGGAGAAAGTTATTGATGGCATTGATTGTTAGACTCATCTTTTTGGCTCTACAGTCCTAGAAAGACATTTCTTAATGATCTTCTACACATACAAACTTTTAAATTTTTTTTCTTTTTTATGTTTTTCCCTTTAATATGAAATCTGGCAAGTAGTCTCTGGCTTACAGATTTGGAAGTTGATTATATGTAATCAGCATAATCACTAGCATAATCACTTCTTAATACTGATTTGTAAATCAATATTTCTGTTCATTTAAAGTGTTGAAGTAAGAATAGAGTATCCCTGAGTCTTTGACTGTGGATGGCTACATGGTATTAAATTACATAATGCATATCTCTGAAAGGCTAATATATGATAACTGAGCCCAACTGCATGTGAAAGAGGACCACACTGGTTCATATTCTCTCTGCTTTTAAGAAAAAAATGTGAACATCACTCAGACATATATCCTGGCTCAGTACAGGTACTATGGGAACTTGGAGCTGTAGTCAATGAGATGCATTCTCTTGAGTGGAGAACCTAGGCGATGGCTGGAAAGCAAATGTGAAATAGCCAGAGGTTGCAGAAGAGCTTAGTGTAGGATGTAAGCCTTCATAGCTCTTTGTATAATGCAAATTTAACAATAATTCCAAGTGTAAATAATAGAACCTACTTTTTTTTTTAATCAACAGCAACCAGGAAGCAACTTGAACTTCTTTATGTGGCTTTATGGAACTTTATGTGGCTTCCCACATAAAACTCCTGAATGTCAATTCAACTCACTGCAATCATGAAAAATTGTCCCCTCTCTAAAAACCACCTCTCATTTATTTTAGTGAAAATGATACACAAGCTGTGGCATATTCCAATTTCTCTACTGAAATCGTACAGAAATACAGTTGTCCACTATTAATAAAATACTCAATGAGTAACTTTTAGACATAAGGCATTTGTTCTTGAAGGCTATCAAAGGGCTTATTCATTCATGCTTAATTTGTTTGCCTGTTCAGCAAATACTTTGAGTACTTACTCAGTGCCAGGCTGTTTGCTGTGGCAGAAATCACTGTTTTTCTAACAGCAATATGCCTCACCCTCTCATATACATACCCATCCATAGACATAGCCTGGTATCAATGTCAAAAGCACCAACTCTGGGATCAGACTGCCTGAATTATAATCCTGGTGTCACTACTGTCTAATTATGTGATCTTATTTAAGTTATTTAATATTTGTAAATCATAGATAATAATAATGGTAACTACTTCATATGCTTGTGATATTTAAATGAGTTAATATACTATAACTAGTAGAACAGTGCCTAGCACAACATAAATGCTATATTAGACTTAGCTATTATTATTACTACCACTACTATTAATAACAATAACAGGTGTCTGATTGACTTAGTCAGTAGAGCATGTGATCTTGATCTCAAAGTCATGGGTTTGAACCCCATGTTGGAAGAGATTTCTAAAAATAAATAAATAAAATAATAATAATAATAAATACAAACACTACTAACAGACTCTTGATTTTGTTTAATATTGGTAGCTGTGTTCTTCAAAGAAGAGTAAGTCCCAGCCAAAGGTGCATATTGACTTTGGTTGAAATCAGTCAGGTAAACTCTATTCCTCTTTCTCATAGTTGTTTTAGAAATAGGCACAAGGTGCCATTCTGTCCAGTGAAATGTGAAGACAATATTGTTTGAGGATATAAGCTTGAAAGTGCTTTGAGATATAGGGCACTAGTCCAAGAACAAATATCAGCATTCCAAGGATAAAGATGAAAAGGAAGAATGTCCTTGGTGATTTCATTGAGCCCCTGAATCAACCAACCCTGAAATGATCATAAGAGGACTTATTATTAGATACCAGAAATAACAATATGTTTGTATAAACCATTTTCAGTTGGGTTTTCTGTAACTTTCCACTGAAAGAATCAAGTGAAATGATGTGTCATCCTTTCATGATCATGAGGATTCATGACATCATTGAAATTCCTTATTTACTTAAAGAAATACAAGAAACATATCTAAGACACCTTAGGAAGAAAGAATGAAACTGGCAGATGATGAAATTAGCATATTCACCCTAACTCAGATGGGACATTGATTTGAACATGTACAAAAATGACAGAGGAGATAAGTATAAAAGATATGATATAGATCCCACTGGTCTTTCTACATAAGAACACTAAGCCCT
>ML108841.1:0-75378 GCA_003697995.1 Taxidea taxus jeffersonii | reverse complement strand
GTTTTATTCTTCTTTAAATCTTATTGTTGGGATGCCTGGGTTTTATTCTTCTTTAAATCTTATTGTTGGGATGCCTGGGTTTTATTCTTCTTTAAATCTTATTGTTGGGATGCCTGGGTGGCTCAGTTGGTTAAGCGGCTGCCTTTGGCTCAGGTCGTGATCCCAGCGTCCTGGGATGGAGTCCCACATCAGGTTCCTTGCTTGGCAGGGAGCCTGCTTCTCCCTCTGCCTCTGCCTACCACTCTGTCTGCCTGTGCTCTCTCTCTCTAACAAACAAATAAATAAAAAAAATCTTAAAAAAAAAAAAAGAATAAAACAAACCACCTTAAGATAAATTACCAGTACAATTGAAGTCCTTAATCAGGACTTCTTATCCTTACCAGGTCCTTATCCTTAATCAGGTCCTAAGCCCTGCACTCCCAGAAGTAACTACTACCCTGAATTTAGTATTTATTATTCCTATACATTTTCTTCATGTCCACCCATTAATATATGTTATTGTTTTATATGTTCTAAAACTATACATGGTATTTGGTTAAGGGTTCCCAAGAGTAGCCCTAGGTTCACAGACCTGCTAGAAGGACTCACAGGACTCAGCATTACTGTTGGACTCACAGCTTAGATTTATTACAGCAATGTAGTAAGGACACATGGGATCATAAGAGAAAAAGGCACAAGCGGAGTCAGAAAGAATCCATGTGTAGTATTTCTTATGCTTCTTCCTCTTATTGAGGGGTTGCACTAAGCACACTTTCCCCCCAGCACGAAAATGCAGCTTGTGTACCATGTTTCTGTCTAGGGAATCCGTTAGAGACTCAGCACTCACAGTTTTATTGAGGGCTGGTGTGTGGACACCCTTTGCCTAGCATGTACCCAAATTCCAGACTCCTAGAAGAAAAGCGGGTGTTCAGAAAAAATCGTATTGTGTTCAGTCTGTGCAGTCTACACTGATTAATTGGAATTCTAGTGTAGAAAGAGCTGTCCTCTCTCCTCCATTTATTCAATTATATCAATATGAACTCATGGATTTTTATTCAGTGGCTCATAATACTATTATTTTCGCACTCAATATATAATCATGCACACACATTTAAAATTATATATATAATTTTTATTTTTTTAAGGGCGGGTGTCCATTGCTCTAGATCTCCCGTCCTTTTTGCGGAGTCCTTGCTTGGCGGCCGGAACCATTTTTTGGCTCTCAGGCTGCCCGGGGAAATTTTAGGCGGTGATACCTATCAACTGACAGGCGACCCAATAGATAAGAGCGTGGGGCTAGGGGGTTAAGGGGAGGGGGGAGGAAATAGAAGGGTGCGGGGCGGAGCCAGGGAGCTCGGTGGCCTATGAAACCCGCGACAGGCCCAGGGCCTAGACCAAACTCAGGGCTGCGCTGGAGCGGGTGGTAGCCGGAGAGGAAGGGGCAGGTCCCATGTCGCTACTGGGACGCTGCTAGAGGCGTAGAAACGGAAAGCGCGGCCGCGGCTGGACAGAGAGGGGGCGGGGCCTCGACTGCGTCCGTCCCACGGGGCGGGGCTGAGTCTGGGGAGGAGCCAACGGCAAGTCCAACGGCCTGCTGTCCGCGGCCTCAGCGTGTCCCCGCCCCCGCTTCCCGGCCTGCTATTCGGGGTGTCCGGGGTCTGTCCGTCTCCCCACCTCCCCGTGGGTTTTGTCGCCTTGTTTCTTTAGTTTTCGTGGCTTGCTTCCGAGTCCTCCGCAGTCTCGCTCTCTCTCTCTCCACTCCCACCCCCCGCCTCCGTCTCCCCAGCCTGGGTCATTCTCCCGCGCTTCGGTGTCCAAGATCTGAGGGCTGCCCGGCGCCCAGCTCTGCCCGGAGAGATGGAGGAGCCGGGGTCCCGCGAAGGTGAGCGGGGCTGCGGCACTGCAGAGATTCCCCAAAAGTGGGGCACTGTCAGTGTGGGGACAGGTTCGGCGGCACCGTCTGGGCTTAGGAAATCCAGTCTGGGGCAGAATATTGAGTCAGAGCCACGCAGTCGACTAGGATCTCAGACGTGGCCAGAGAGTATTTTTGGCTGGTCTATTTTTGTTTTCCTTCCGGTGAAGCCAAACCTAAACCTTAGAGTTACCATTTTAGAGATGAAAGGGAACTGAGCCTGGGGCAACCCTTCTTTCTAGAGAGGGGCCTGGGGGTCGTAGAGAGCCCCCAGCTGGAACTTAAGGGACTTGGATCTTGGTCCAGGTTTGCTACTGACCATTGAGTGGCCTTCTACAAGCTGTTCCTCACTGTAGGCCTGAGTTTTCCCATGTGTACAGTGAGAGGGGTTTGGAGTACTGGATCTCCAACGGCCTGACAAAGGATGGGTGCTGTTTAAGTGTGAGTTGTGAGGAGTAAATAAATGAGTTAGGGAGGCCTCCTTCTGGGGTTCACTGGAAGCTGCCTGGTGCACTGAATTAACTGGAGTCTTTGGAATTACATTGTTCATTACAGTGCTGAGAAATAGGTGGCATTATCCCCTTTACAAGTGAGGAAACAGAAGTACAGAAGTAAGTCAGACTTCAAAGTCCAGAGAGCGGGGAGGACTCTACTGAAAGGCGATCATATGGAGCAGCAATTAATAACTTGTGTTCTCCGCTAAAATGACCAACTCCAAAGCAGAACTCTATCTGATTTTTCTCTGTCCTTCGTTCCCAGTATATAGTTTGTGTGAAATAGTTTGGGTTTCATTGCCGGAGTCATCATCTATGTTATGTAACCACTGTCATCAACATGATCAGCATAATCATAATTCATAAAAATTAATAAATAATAACAAGTAATAATAGTGATTCTATAACTAATGATAGTTATAGTGATAGCAAAGCCATAAGTGAAGTTGTGAAGACCTCAAAATTTAAAATACTTTTACTTATATAGTGCTTTAAAGTTTATAATGCACTTTTGAGTGGTTCTTCATATTGGTCATCTTAGGTAGCTCTTAATCCGCATTTTACAAGCAAGAAGTCCAGGACCGGGAGAAATTAAGTGACTAGCTCAAGGTCACACAGAAGTCTTCCTGGGACGCCAATGAAGACCCCTTTGACAAGCTGTGCTTCTGCTTTGGTGCTCTCCCCCTTTCCTCTCTCTTTCCTTTTTCCTAGTCCCTTCTCCCCACTCCATGCTTATTGCCCAGAGAATTCCTCTTTCCATGTTAACTAATAATCATGTGTTGACTGACAATTAACAGTGTTGGTAGTAACTCACAATTAGAGTGTTGGCTCATAAGAATTTAAAATATGATCTTTCCCAGAGACATAGAGGGATTTAAATGCTTTTAAGAAGGAGAGTTGTTAACTGTTACCATCATCATCACCCACGGATTTCAAGGAATAAAAACTACAGTTGACCCTTGAACAACACAGGTTTGAACTTCATGGTCTCACTTATATAAGCATTTCTTTTCATAGATATAGTACAGTACTATAAATGCATTTTCTCTGACTTGTGATTTTTCTTAACACTTTTTTTCCTCTAACATTATGATAAAAATACAGTATATAATACATATAACATGCAAATTATGTATTAATTGACTTTCTGTTATTGGTAAGACTTCCAGTCAAGAGTAGTATATTCATAGTTAAGTTTTGGGGGAGTCAAAGGTTATACATGAATTTATGACTGCCAGGGTGGGGGTGGTCAGCACCCTGGTCACTGTGTTGTTGAAAGGTCAAGTGTAGAATGTGTAGTGATTGGCAGTCTGAAAATAATAACCACCATATATTGAGCTCATACTATACTTTCATACTATGTCATGGGCTCTGTAACAGCCACTTTAACTTATTAATTTAATTCTCTCAGCAACTCTACTGAATTTTATACATGAAGATCCTGAAGCCTTAGGAAAGTTAAATAACATATCCAAGGTCATGTAGTCCGTAATGTGGCCCAAATCCTGTGTTCTTAACCATTAAAACAGCTTGGCTCCAGGACAGATGTTTATTCAGAAAAAGCCAGATCCTCCATGGAGGAGAGCCTGAATTGAGGAGAGAGAGGTGTGCTCTAGCACCGTGGGAAGAAGACAATTCGCACTTGCTTTTCAATTCTGCTACTGAGCGTCTAGAATTGGAGGGAGGAAAGGCTTTTCTTCTGGACCCTGGAGGCCACCCCCAGCACAGTCCCCCTCATGATAATGAGCCATGGTTCTTCTTTCTTTTAAATTAGAAACAAGTGAACACATGAATCATTCCTATGCCGTTGGATAAGTTTGTCTTGATTGACACTAGGCAACTATAGCCAAAAACAGTACAACTTTTTCTTTCTGTTTATTACCCACAGGCTACGTGGGAGATTGGTCTAAAATGCATACTTGATCATGCCATTCCTCTGCCAAAAACTCTCGAGTGGCCCCCTCTCTATGGGATAAACACCTTAATAAGATAGCCAGCCTCTGCTGATCAGTCCCACCTTTGCATTCCACTATAGTCCTACCGCATGACCGATAGTCCCCACAGTTCACTCTGTTTTCTGTCCTTTATAGGCTTTTCACATCCACTCCCTCTGCCCTTTTCACCCCCTCCAAATGCTGACCACCCTTTAGGATCCAGCTTGCCCATTCATTCAGTCATTCAACAGATATTCATCATGTGCCTATCAATTACCGGGCATGGTTCTGGGTATAAAGATGTATCGGAGAATAGAACAGACCAATCCCTACCCTTCATGGAGCTTCTGTTCTGTAGTTTGTATTAAACAAGCATGCTCTGGAGGATTAGTGGCATGGCCAAGAGAGCAAAGAGGGGAGAGGAAGGAGCAGGGCAGTTGTCAGGGAAGACCACCTCAATTAGGTAACATTTGAACAAAGCTGAAGGATTTGAGGGAGTGAGCTCTTGGTTATCTGAAAGGAGAATGTACCATAAAGGCACAGAGTGTAGGGTATGAGATGGGAGCTCACTTGGCTGCCCTGACCGGGACAGATGCTCTTTTTCCGTTTTCCTCCACACTCTCATGTGGCACTTACCGCATGACATTGTAATTGTCCATGTATGTCTGTTTCCCTCACTTGGATGTGGATTTCTTGAAAGCAGGGACTTCTGATTCCTTTCTGTCACTTCAGCACCTACCTTATGGCCTGACTTGGAGTGGGCACCCAGAAATATTTATTTATTTATTTATTTATTTATTATTTTTTTAACCCAGAAATATTTATTAAATAAAAGAATAAGGCCTCATTTTTAATAGCCTGGCCGTTTTTCCAAGTGATTTATAAAAGAAGGCTTGGATGACAGATGGTGAGTAGCGGGGGAGAAGAATTCTAAGCCTGGTTTTGTCTGGCTAAACTCCCTTTCTGGGCCTCTGAGAAGTAGAGTACCTGATTTTCTTTGAAAAGCGTACGTGGAGACTTCCATATCAGCATTAATGGCTAGCTAACCCATACCGGGGTGGATAAAATATAACAAAGTCCCTTACAGCTGAAATTGCAAGGAAATAAGAGAAATTCCAAGGGGCCTAGAAACCAAGAGTAAACTGAAAACCAGAGTAGTTAGCCCCTTAACCTGAGCTCAGCTGCCCTGGATGTTTATTAGTCTCCCCTACCTAGTGGTTTGGGCTTGAACAGACCTGTTCTTGCAGTGATTGCAACGATGGGCCCACGTGGGTTAGACTCTCATTGGAACTGAGATCCCTGCATGAGGCTAGGTCCTTTGCAGGTCCACACCCTTTGATGGGGTAGACCAGGCAAAAAGGATTCTCATGGCTGACATGGAGAGATGACAAAGAAGATTGCCTCTTATCCTAGGCTCTAGTAGAGGGAGGAAGTTTTCCTAGAGAATCCTTAACCACGGGCATTTCCACATGTGGATTTGGATTTATATTTACATTACCCAAATGGCCTAAGAACTCCAAAGAAGTTGACATTAGAAACAGTGCTGGCTGGTGTTACCCCTGGATGCCTGGCAGAAGTACATGCACAAATCTCTGGAGAAACATACTGGGCACTGGCTGTGTAGGATTTCCATAGAGTCTGGAGGATAGATTTGTTCCATGAGCATGTGTATTGCTTGCTTTATGCTTTTGAGAATGAATGTGACTTTGGATTAAAAAAATAAACATTTGAGTAAATCTCTGCCTCCTTGTGTGTGATTTCCAGAAATGGGGTGATGGAGTGGAACTTGTATGCAGGGCAGCATTTGGGGGACGGACACACATTTAGCTGCCTCCTGTCCTTGCAGAGGTCATGGAAGAAGTGACAGCGTGCTCCTCCAACACCCCTCTGTTCCAGCAGGAAGACAAGAGAGGGGTCACCTACCGGATCCCAGCCCTGCTCTACATCCCCCCCACCCACACCTTCCTGGCCTTTGCAGAGAAGCGCTCCACGAGCAGGGACGAGGACGCTCTCCACCTGGTGCTGAGGCGAGGGTTGAGGACTGGGCACTCAGTACAGGTGACTCCTCATCCCAGATCTGGCTCCGAGCCTCAGTCTCTCTCCACATTGCTTAGACTGCTTGAGGGTCTCTGCCCTTTCGCTTTCCTGTCTGCGCTAGAAAAGTCCTGTGTGGAAGGAAGGAAAAAAAACAAACCCAAAAAACAGTAAAAGCAATGGCTCTCACTTGCTGAGTACATCTGTGTGCCAGACCCACACCGGATCCTCAATAGCTACTCTGTGACATAGGAACAGTTGTCAGTCACATTTTACAGATAAGGAAACTGAGGCACAGAGACATTCCCACATGTTCAAGGTCACACAACTATAATGAAGCAGCTGAAGCAGGCTTTAAACTCCATCTCAGATTCCAGGGGCCTCCGCGGTTCATTCAGATTCAGCTAACACGCAGTGTGCTTTTCGTTCACATTCTTTATTGTTCTTGTAAGTCCCCTGGGAAGTAAGCACTGTTAGTCCAGTTTTCTGGTGAGGGATCCTGGTCCTCCAGGAGGTTGGAAACTTGTTCAAGACCACAGCTAGCAGATGGTGGGGGTGAGGAAAAAAACGATCCTCGTCTTCCTGCGTGTTTTATGTGAGGCGCATAGCAGCCCCATAGTACAGGCGGAAATGGGAGTAAAGTGGTTTGCCTCAGGCACAGGCATCCCAAGCAACAGAGCTAGGGTTGGAGTTCTCACTTCTAAGGGGCTCATCTTCACTGAATTTTTTAGAGGAGAGTGATTGCTGCCTCTGGGACTGTGAGGATAAGGTTATTTCCGATCCCATTTGTCTTTTCTCCTGCAGAGCTGGCTCAAGTGTGGATCAATGAGACAATGAATATGAGAATCTTTTGTAAACAAACAAACAGACATAGATGTCTTTATAATAGGCCCTCTCATCCCTCTAAACTGCCCTGGTTTTCCACCCACAGAAACAAGACCACTTCTTACCAGACCGTGCCTGTCCCATCACCTCACTGCCCAGCTATCATGCATTCACAGACCTGTACATTTTAGCTCCTTCTCCCTTCTCTGTATTTTATCACTTTCATTCTCTGACTTACCTGATTATAGAATCTTGAAGTTAGAAGAATGATCAGCCTAACTTCTTGCCCAGTGCAGAGAGCTTCCCTTGGTAGCTACTAAGAACTTAGTTAGGGGTTAAGCCCATGGCTTTGAAGTCAGGCAAGAACCTAACAATTTATTGGCCATGTGACCTTGGATTTGACTCTTCTCTGTTTCATCATCTGTAAAATGTAATTAATAATAGCAGTTACATAGTAGGAACTCAACATTAGTCATCTTCCATAAAGGGTCTGCTTACACAACTCTCTGAGTGAGGAACTTGATCCTGTGGCAACTGTTAACTTTTGTTTTGGGAGAGAGACAAACTTTACTTCTCTAGAATCACCCGTTGGTCTTCTGGGACATCTCATCTATACATAACCCGAGGCCCCTTTTCCAGAGAATGCTCTTTGATGTTCATACCCTCTGGGTCCTCTAATTTGGGGGTTCACCAGCTTTAGTCCTTTTAGTGGCTTGTAGGGCCACCGTCTTGATTTGGTTTCTGGTCCCATGAAAGCTATGATTACTGTCTTTGGGATTTGATCTGGAGTGTCAGTATCCTTTTTCAAAGAATGGTACTCTGAATTGAGGGCTCCAAGGATAGCCTGACCAGCTCAGCAATGAGGCTGCTATCCCATTTTGTATCCTTTCTTTAAAGCAATTTTAACATAAAGAAGCATCTGCTTTGGTAAACACAGGGTGACTAACATTGAGTAGACAGTCAGCTAAAACTTCTGCATCCTTTTCACATTTGCTGTTTTTTAAAGACGATTTTTAATTATAGTAAAATATACCTAACATAAAATTTTCTATCTTAACCATTTTAAGTGTTCATTGCAGTATTGTCAGCTAGAGGGACACGGTCATGCACCAGATCTCTAGAACTTTTCCATCATGCATGACCACTACTTTATACCCTTTGGACAACTCATTTCCCCTTCCCCCAGACCCTAATGACCACCTTTCTTCTTTGCTATTAGGAGTTTTTAGATAACACATATAAGTAGACTTGTCCAGTATTTATTTGCCTTTTTGTGATTGGTTTATTTTACTTAGCATAATGTCCTTGTGTGGTAGCATGTGACAGGATTTCCTTCTTTATTAAGGCGAGTAATATTCAGTTGTGCGTGTAAACCGCATTTTGTTTACCCATTCATCTGTTGATGGACGCTTGGCTTCCCCCACCTTTTAGTTACCATGAGTAATGCTGCTATGAACATGGGAATGCATATATCTCCTGCTTTTAATTCTTTTGGGTAGATATCTAGAAGTGGAATTATTGGGTCATGTGGTGATTCTATTTTTAATTTTTTGAGGACCCTCCATGCTGTTTGCCACAATGACTTGACCATCTTTTATTTCCACCAAGACTGTATGGGGTGCCAATTTCTCCTTACCCTTGCCAGTGCTTATTATTATTTATTTATTTTTAAATTTTATTTTATTTATTCATTTTTTAAGATTTTATTTATTTATTTATTTCACAGACAGAGATTACAAGTAGGCAGAGAGGCAGGCAGAGAGAGGAGGAAGCAGGCTTCCTGCTGAGCAGACAGCCCAATGTGGGGCTCGATCCCAGGGCCCTGGGATCACGACCTGAGCCTAAGGCAGAGGCTTTAACCCAGTGAGCCACCCAGGTGCCCCTATTTTTAAATTTTGTTTAAGATTTTATTTATTTACTTGACGGAGAGAGAGAGGGATCACAGGTAGGCAGAGCAGCAGGCAGAGAGAAGGGGGGAAACAGGGTCCCCTGCTGAGCAGAGAGCCCGATGCGGGGCTCGATCCCAGGACCCTGGGATTATGACCTGAGCCGAAGGCAGAGGCTTAACGACTGAGCCACCCAGGAGCCTCTCTTACCAGTTTCTAATAAAGTTTTAAAAATATATTAAGGAAATCAGACCTTTCTTTGTGATATGTCTCATTAGGCATTATCTTATTTTAGCCTTACACCAACTCCTTTGTGAGCATGTTATTACTGTGTGAGCATGTTATTACTGTGTGAGCATGTTACTACATTTTTCACTTAACCGATAAAGCAATTGAGGTAAAGTAAGTTTAAGTAACTTGCCCAAGGTCTCACAAGAAGTGATGAAGGCTGCTTCGACCTAGTTATCTCTGACTCCATGCTTGAGTTTTTAACGACAGTGTTATGAACTGTCTTCCTAGGATAGTAGAAGGAAAAAAAATCTTTGTTTTAAATTTCCCTTTATTTGCCTAAATTCTATATTTGTCCACCTTGCTTGCTTTTCTTCATTTTCTTTTCTGTTTTTGCCCCCTCTTCCTTCCTTTTTTCTTACTTTAAAAAAATATTTATTTAGCTCCTATCATGTGCTAGGTACTAGAAATACAAAATTAGAATAATCTGATTTCTGTCCTCAAAAGACTCATAAGGAAGGAAGGAAGGAAGTCAGTCACATAAAGGAAGGAAGGAGGGAAGTCACATGAAGGAAGGAAGCCAATCACATAAAAAATTATGATTATTATATAATAAGTGCTATAACTCTTCTGTATGTACAAAGAGGAAGCCACCAATTGCTTTTGGGAGGGGCTTGGCGGGGAGGAAGTTTCACAGATTGCTTTATGAAGGAGGTGACTTTTGAGTTTGGAGGGTGAATTGGGCATCTAGACAAAGTGTGGAAGAGTGTTCTAGACAGAGGACAGCATATACATTATCTAGTATTGCCTCTTCCCAGCTTTATAAATTGTCCTGTAATATTGGAGAATTAGTGACTATTAGTGAATACTACATGATTTCATAGATTCTAATACCAATTACTTTTTATCACTGAAAAATGATGCTTTCAGTGAGCCTCATGTCTTCCTATTAGACTCTCACTCCTGCTCTCTCTCCCTTCGCCTCATCTAGTGGGGACCCCTGCAGCCATTGATGGAAGCCACACTACCCGGGCATCGGACCATGAACCCCTGTCCTGTGTGGGAGCAGAAGAGTGGCTGCGTGTACCTGTTCTTCATCTGTGTGCAGGGCCACGTCACTGAGCGTCAGCAGGTTGTGTCTGGCAGGAACGCCGCCCGCCTCTGCTTCATCTGCAGTCGGGACGCTGGCTGTTCGTGGAGCGAGGTGAGGGACCTGACTGAAGAGGTTATTGGCACCGAGGTGAAGCGCTGGGCCACATTTGCTGTGGGCCCGGGCCATGGGATCCAGCTGCAGTCGGGGAGGCTGGTCATCCCCGCATATGCCTACTACATCCCCTACTGGTTCTTTTGCTTCCGGCTACCATGTAAAGCCAAGCCTCATTCCCTGATGATCTACAGTGATGACCTGGGGGCCACCTGGCACCACGGCAGCCTCATTAAGCCCATGGCAACCGTGGAGTGTGAAGTGGCAGAAGTGACTGGCAGGGCGGGCGACCCCGTGCTGTATTGCAGCGCCCGGACGGCAAACAGGTGCCGGGCAGAGGCTTTCAGCATTAACCATGGTGAATGCTTTCAGACACCAGCCCTGAGCCCTCAGCTCTGTGAGCCCCCGCATGGCTGCCAAGGCAGTGTGGTGAGTTTCCGGCCCGTGGGGATCCTTCAAGGGTGCCAGGACCCTAATGGCAAAGATGCTCCTACCGGTCAGCAGAGCCCTCTGCTGGACAACTCACCGAGGCTAGAGCAGGAAGCCGGCCCACTGTCTGAGTCTTGGCTCTTGTACTCACACCCAACCAGTAAGAAGCGGAGGGTCAACTTAGGCATCTACCTCAACCAGACCCCTTTGGGGGCTGCCTGCTGGTCCCGCCCATGGATCTTGCACTGTGGGCCCTGTGGCTACTCCGATTTGGCTGCTTTGGAAAAGGAGGGCTTGTTTGGGTGTTTGTTTGAGTGTGGGACCAAACGAGAGTGTGAGCAGATTGCCTTCCGCCTGTTTACAGACCGAGAGATCCTGAGCCACATGCACGAGGACTGCAGCAGTCCTGGTAGGAGCTCTGAGCCAACTGAAAGCTAAAAATTGGCTTAGGACCCAATTTTCCATAGAAAGGAAACCACAGAAGGCAACCACAGCCAGGATAATGGAGGCCAGATTAACAGAGGTGGTTCAAGTCTACAGAGAATCCAAAAGCTTCAGATTCTGCTCTCCACCTTTTTTCTCTTCTCCCGCAAAGAGCAAAAGGGAAATTATGCCATAGCTACTGTAGGGGAAAAACTATGAGTTGGGAAACAATAATGTGGTCCTGGTTGTGCCCCTGGCTTGCACTGGGACCTTGGACATGTCCCCTGAACTCTCCAGGCCTCAGGTCTCCATCTGTAAAATGAGAGAATTGGCGCTGTGATTTTTCTTCTTCCCATTCTTAGGAAAGGCAGAGTGCCCACACGCCCCACGATCAACAGGTCCTGGCTGCATGGGTCTCTGATAGGACTCTGATCTCGAAGTGGAAGTCAGAGGACTCATCTTTTCTAATGACTCACCACTAATCCAGGTGTGAGGCCTGGGCGGGTGTGAGGAATTGGGCAGAACAGTAGAATCATGAGGTCACCTACCTTCTCCAGCTTTGCAACTCTGCTCAATCTTCCCTTCTTCCTCCAGAACCCTTATTTCCTGGGGAGAAAATGGGAAACTCAAGGCCAGTGGCCCCTGATAATGGTACTTATTGTTTCTGAGGACATTAATCTTATGAAAGATGAACCTGAAGTTCATGTACTAGAACGGTTCCTGATGGGAAAAGGTCATAGATTAGGACTCTAAAGCATTGGCTAGAACTTCCCATGGTCTCTGCCCTCAAAGAGCTCACAGTTCACAGGGCTAGAAGTGGAGAGAATTCAAGAAAACCGATGCAGCTGGTTTATAGATGTTGGGCCTTAAGTTGGGGTTATGGGAGCTCCTGATGTCATTATCTTAGTCACATCTTCATTGTGCTTGGAGTCAGCTGCCCCAGGGCTTGGCCGGCCACTGGGTTCCCCCCATGTCTGTTTTTCTCAGAGTATTGTTCTTGCCTAGCCACTCCTTTACTCATGGAGAAGGTCTTCACCATTAGGAAGGTCTCCAGACCCTAGACCTCTGAGTCAGGCCTATTTTTTTTTTTTTTTACCTACTACAATCACTGTTTGTGAAGTAGGGGTGTCCCTTTGTCTGATAGGCTTGGGGCTGAAGTTGACTAGGGCTGTGTGTCTCAGATGATACCTGATTGGTTGCTCTTATTTTAGAATGTTTCCCTGGAGCCTGTTACTATAACAGAAATTCGATCATGAAAGACTTGGTTTTTCAGCCTATTTTAGGAGAATAAATACCTTCAACTTGTATCAGATAACTAAATTTGGTGCTGAGTAATCGCCCAGAGAGCAAATCTTAGTTGTAGAATATAGCCCAGGAGGCTGGGGGCTGTGGTTGCTCCTGTCATATGGGAGAGAGTCCTCTAGGATGAAAGTAGAGATTAACTTCACCTGCTTCAGCATATGGCTTAAGTCCATGGCTTAAAGTGACTTTTTAAAATTCCCTTAGCCTCTCATCCATTTGTCAAAGTTATCCGCCCAGTATGCAGTTCTGCTCACTCATTCACTCATTTATACAGTCATCTAATTATTCTTGGGAGCCTGTCTGTAATGTAAGGTGCTTTTTCTATTGCCATTCCCTGGTTGAAAAGCATCTGTGGCTCTTCGCTGCCTGCCAAAGGGTGTTTTCATTTAGTCTGCCATGTAGGGCCTTCAGTTGTTGGGGGAGATAATGCGTACTGACCTCTGCTTCTTTGTATGAAGCCCATTGTCAGAGAAGATCTCTGTCAAGCTGGCAGTGGAGGGTGTGGCAGAGTTGGTGGTACAGGGAGGAACCGGGAAAGGGCAGCCTTCTCCTAAGTCATAGCAGCTTCATGCTCTGCAAAGCTTTCCTAAGCATCGTACCCCCAGAAAGATAGGAATAGCAGGGATGGCTTCCTTCTCCAACAAGGTCTAAAGGAGGAAGAGAATGAAAATAGCAAGACATCCTTGGGAACATCCAAGAGGGGAGTAGGGGACGGGCCTTCAGTCACATGCCAGTGCGGACCACAGATGTCCAGGACCAGCACTCAAAAGAGGTCTTATCCTCCTCTGAATTGCCCTTCCCTTTTTCCTTCCCCTTTGCTTTATGTTTGCTTCTCCTTAGTGATTAGAAGTGAAACTCCTAATAGGCGGAGGGCCTGTGTGCATGGTTCAGGATTGGCAGGAAAGAGGGTTGGGGACAGAGGTAATCCAGAATGAGGCTAAATGGGGGTAGAACTCAGGGGTAGAGCATTTGGCTGCATGATGAGGATTTGGGAGAGGAAGAGCGGGCAGTGGTAGCTATGAAGAAAACAGCAGGGCAGGAGTCCCGGCACCTTTAGGAAGAAAGAGAACATGGCCCAGTTAAGAGACCTAGGCTGGAGAGGCAGCAGAGGTGGTGGTTGCTGTGAAGAAGAAATGACAACAGACTGGAGGTGTCTCCTGACGCGTGTGGGAGGAGCCCTGGGGCAGCTGACTCCAAGCTGCGCTGCCTGCATAGGCCAGCACTTCAGGCTACAGACTGGCTCGTCCCCCTGTCACTGGAAGCTGACCTAGCTTGTCCACGTTCCGGATGACCAACAGAGACAGCTGTAGGCACTCCCGACTTGTTTGTGCCCATTCCCCAGGGTCTTCAGGGCCCTAGGACCTATCCCATGACCCTAGTATCCTAACTGAGCCTCTTCCAGGCCCTCTCAGCTTGGGAGAGTGAAAAAGACTGGGCAGGTGATGGCAGCTGTGAAGAAAAGAGGACAGCAGACTGGAGGCCTCTAGTCTAGAGGCTGTGGCCCCTTTGCCTCCACGTGCTCCTACCCTGTCTCTGGGCCCTTAGAATGGATCCATCCGGCACATGTGGCGCACCCCTGGGAGAGCAAGAAAGCATAGGTAGGGGCCGCCACCTGCTGGTATGTATCCAGACCCACTCCCACCCCTTCAGGCTGCTGGGTCTGCTCAGGCTCCCCACCTCCCGACGCCCTCACTCCTAGGCCCCTACTATTCATTTTAGGGCCTTTATTTGGGCGCTTTCCTTGGATCTGTTTCTCCTGGTCATCAGTCTCCCCTCCTGTCCTGTCCTTTGGGATATCATGCAACAGTAGCCATAGATAAGAGACATCGTGCCCTGTCTGTTGGGGAACCCAAGGCACCCACAGAGGTCAACCTGAGGCTGCCCCGCCTCCTCTCCAGGGCAATAGGCTTCAATATTTTCACTTCAGCCAGCTCAGGCTCCCCAGTCTTCTGCAGTAGGCTGTGCGTTTCCCCCACTGCGTTGCGCAGTAGATGTCAAGTCATCCCTTTCTGTGCTCCCACAGTGCCCAGTTGGGGCTCCCCTTTGCTCATTACCATGGGGTGCAGGGTATTATTGTTGTCTGTCTTGTGCCCTCTAGGACTCCGCTAGGCTGTGAATTCCTTGAGGGCCAAGTCTGTATGAATCCTCTCTCTATCCTTTTTACCTGGAATTACAATGATTTCTTTATAAATATAGGCTTTTTCTGTTGTGTTTGGAATTGCCTGAAGGTAAGGATTGTGCCTGATTCCTCTCTCTGTCCTCTGCCCCCGGCATAGGGCCTGGCACAGAATGGACAGCAGTAAGGCTCTGCTAAATGAATCAAGGAATCAAAGATCCTTGACCTTCTGGAACTAAGTGAGAGCGCCAGGCGAGCCGGCCCCCTCCCCGCCCCAGGGAGGAGCAGGTTGCCTCCCTCTGTGGGTTGGATAGCATTCTAAACCCGCTGGACACGCACCTGAAAAGGGTCTTCTCCCTGCTGGCCTGCTTCCAGGTCAGTCCCTAAAGAGCTCTTCTCTGGCTCCAGGTGAGTCCTGCCTGGGTGTCTCAGGATCACAGCCCAAGCCCAAAGCCAAGCCTCTATTTGGGTTCTCATATCAGTGGTATTTCCCCTCTGTCCCTGATTGGCGTTTCTGTAACTGCCCCTCCTCCAGGACTCTGTGGGTGACACTGTGGTTCAGTGTTCTGAGCGTGTTTTCTCTGTGATCCCAAGTGCTGAAAGTGCTCTCTGTTCTATAGAAACTACCAGAACTCTCTTGGGAACAAGGGAGATGAATAAAGAGCTTAATTCTGGTGACTGCTGTTTGTGTGTTTCGTTGTTGTCAAACCATGAAGTTATTATCATCCTAATACTTTCATCTAGTTTGTACCAAGCTTCTTTCAAAAAATGGATTTGAGGCCTTTTCTTGCATTTCATAAGAACTTTTTTTTTTTTAAGATTGATTTTACTTGAGAGAGAGAAAGTGAGGACAAACAAGGGAGTGGCAGGCAAAGGGAGAGGGAGAAGCAGACTCCATGTGGAGCAAGGAGCCTGATACAGGGCTTGATCCCAGGACCCTGAGATCATGACCTGAGCCAAAGGCAGACGCTCAACCGACTGAGCCACCCAGGCGCCCCTGGCGCTCAATTTCTTAAATTCCTATTCAGTAAAACATGGAAAACCTCTTGAATACTTAAGCAGTAACAAATTTGATTAAACAGAAATACCAGTTACAAATTTAGTATAGCTGATCCTTTTGAAATTTCAAACACCATAAATAGTAGATAAAACATAAATAAGTCCAATGACTATAAAAGATACCCTTGTACCAAAATGGAGTACAGAAGAGCTGATGCCATAGATTTAACTTTGTTAGTTACTGTTATTACACGTTTTGAGGGTTCTGACTTTTAAACCTCTCCAGAGTTTGGGTTGATCAGGCTGTCCCCACTGCCATGCCTTCCTAGCTCTTTAGTAATAGCAGATCCAAAGAAAAAGTACCATTTCAGAAAAGTACCATTTCCACTGGGAGCATTAACATGGGAGGTTGGAGGCCCGGAACCACAGCTGTCTTCTCCATGGGTGGAAAATACCTGAATGCAGGAGAACCCTGAAGGAATGCAGCCACACAGAAACAGTCCTAATGATCCTTCCTAGGCTTCTCCCTATTAAGGGACCACAGAATCCCCCCAATTTTTTTAAAGATTTTATTTATTTATTTGACAGAGATCATAAGCAGGCAGAGAGGCAGGTAGAGAAGAGGAAGCAAGCTCCCCGCTGAGCAGAGAGCCCCATGAGGCTTTTGATCCCAGGACCCTGGGATCATGACCTGAGCTGAAGGCAGAGGTTTTAACCCACTGAGCCACCCAGGCGCACCGCCCCCCCCAAACTTTTTTGATTTTTATTTACCTTTTAAGCCAATTTGAGTTGGGTGTATATGCTTACTGGTAAAAGAATAAGACTACCCATGTTCACAGGAAATTTGGTTACTTGGTACCCCAACCTGTGTGTGAGTCACTACCTGAAATAGGACCACATTACCTTTCAGTGCGGTCTACTGAAGTTAACAGCATTCCCTAAAGAGTGCACTACCAGGAGAGTCCTTGGGAAAGAATGGAGGAAGGACCGTACTAAGGGTCCAGGGTCTTTGTCCTAGAGCTTGCCGCTGATCTGATGGGCAAATTTGTGCCAGCCATTGGCATTCTCTGGGAACCCATTTATTCAGCTATAGCAGGGGGATAATTCTTGCCCTCCCACTCACCAGAAGTTATGGCAAGGAGCTAGTGAATCCTCAAGAGGGCTTAGGAACTTGTGCAATGTCGTGTAAATAAAGGACAAATTACCTTTCACTCCTTTATCTTCATTATCCATCAGCATTGGTGACATTTGACAGTCAAATGCTGAAAATTAAGGTGATGGGTAGAGGGAAGGAGGAGAGGGCAGGGCGGTCCACGGAGGAAGGCACTGCAAGGCTGGACAGCGATCTTGCCTCACCTCTATCCTGTCCTTAACAAACTGCAGGCTTCATGGTTTTGCCCAACCTTCCGATTTTACCCCAGACCATTCTATGAAGAATGATCCAGCCTGGGTATAAAAGAGGGAACTCTCAGCCTCAAGTACAAAAGGCTTGGTCTGAGTCATCTGTGTTTTCAGTGCCCACCATAAGGCCAGGCATAACACATAGAGGAAAGAAGGATGCAAGAGGAATAGCATTTGTAAAGTGCCTACTGTGGGTTGAGTTCTACATCCATTATCTCTTTTAATTCAACAATCCATTTTAGAGATAGAAAAGTTGAGGCTCAACGAAGTTACATGATGTGGTCCAATGTCATACACCTGTAAGTGATGAAGTTGGATTCGATTCCAAACCTATATTTTTGTCATATGGCAAATAAAAGGCAGAGCTGTGGGTGACATGAGGCAGAGATAGTGCCTCTTAATCCCTTGGAACATGGTGGGCATCTAGTCGCCAGTAAGAGGCTCGTGATGATGACCCCTGTAGTAATGACATGTCTCATAGTTGTACCAAAGTGGCCTCTCAGACCAAAGGTCTTCCTTCCCCTTTTATTTTTTATTTTTTTAAAAGATTTTATTTATTTATTTGACAGACAGAGATCACAAGTAGGCAGAGAGGCAGGCAGAGAGTGGAAGGGAAGCAGGCTCCCCGCTGAGCAGAGAGCCCCATTCGGGGCTCAATCCCAGGACCCTGGGATCATGACCTGAGCCGAAGGCAGAGGCTTTAACCCACTGAGCCACCCAGGTGCCCCTCCCCTTTTATTTCACTCAAGGGAAATGCATTAGTGGGACCTGGGCGGCTCAGTCAGCTAAGCATCTGCTTTTGGCTCAAATCATGATCTCAGGATCCTGGGATTGAGTCCTGGATTGGGCTCCCCACTCAGTGGGGGCCTACTTCTCCCTCTGCCTCTCCCTGCTTTATGCTTAATTTCTCTCTTAAAAATAAATTTTTAAAAAATCTTTAAAAAAAAGAGTAATGCATTAGTTTCTTCCCTTGGAAGCCCAGATCTAGCTGGAGATTATTTCCCAATAGCTCCAAACTTCAGAACAGCTGCCTCCCATAACCCAGAGTCATCCTAAACATAGATTGTGTTGTCATCAACCAGAAATAGAGTCAGGGTGAGAGCATGGATTCTCTTGAGGGGTAAACATAGAATTTGGATGGCAGGTGAAGCCTTCTTAGTGCTGAATGAGAAGGTCAGGGCCAGCACGCGCCAGGCAGGCCTCAGACTGAGCCACAGGTTGGAGACAGCAACCCTACCTCTGCCTTTCCCCACCTAGGGCAGGTCCTTGGAGCTGTACCAGGTGGCCAGGCCTGAGCCCATCATGCAATGGACACGGTCCACCCTACATTGTCTCTAATCCTTACAACAACCAGGGGAATAAGGCCTTATTCTCCCCAGTGTACAGACAAGGAAACCGAGCCTTGGAAAAGTGAAATGATCAGACAAGTATTTTAATTATAATTTCATCCATAAAAACTAAGATACTGAAAGTACCTCATAGGGTTGTAGTGAGGGTTAAGTGTAAATACTCTATGTGTATTTAAACTTAGATAAAAATTAAAAAGATCATCAAAGAACGGGATCTGTGATTATGATTTTTCCCTGTAGTACTCCTATATTAGCCCGTCAAGTGTGCATAGTGGGGTCACAGTATTTTCAGCTTACGTGTGCATATGGATCACTTGGAAAAGTTAAAAAAAGATAGATTCCTGCCCACCACCCCAACCCCAAGAATCTACTTTGGTAGATCTGGGTGGGGCTTGAAAATTTGCATTTTTAACAGGCCCCCAGGTCTTCCCTGATGCTGCAAGTCCATGGACTACTCTTTAAATAGCGCTATGTTTCAGTGCTCCCCTCTCCATCCATTGCCCCAGCTGCCTCTTACTCACAACCTGGCCAGCTCCAGGTGTAGGAGGAACCATAGCCTGCTATTACTAATGTCTGGGTGAAGCCCATTTTATTTCCCCAATAAGTGTCTAACTTCAATCTCTAGGCTGCCAATGAGCAGTATCTTGCCTGGGTCAGAAATTTGGCTTTCCCATGGCATGGTAATTGCCTGGGATTCCTATTGATTTTCTTGTCGTATCTCGTGGAGCTTAAAGGGGACACCACAGCTTGGGCACAGGCCTGGGCCTGTGGGCACAGGGTGATTTTCTGACTGGAAAACAGATTTACAAGACTCCTGTACTCAGTGAGTACCGAGGAAGAAGCAGAAAAAGATGCCCTGGGTTAGTGGGCTGCTGGGGGCTCAGCTTTGTGAAGAGGGGTTTTTCATACTTGCGCAGGAGAGCGTGAGGATCAGCACAGAGCTTGAGCTAAGCCTGGAGTGTTGCCAAGCTAGAGATTGTTGAACTCTATTAGTATGAGAGTCAAAGGTCAATAATCTGACTCAATCTCTGGTTTAAATTGTCAGTTTCTGTCCTTGGTGGCCTCACAATGTGTGCCATAGGCAAAGGTACTCCTTGCTGTCTCTTGATAACCCTCTCCTTAGCTCCTTCCCATCAGGGGCCCCAGGCCCAGATCTCTTTGGATTGAGACATTGGAAAATGGTCAGGAATGTGTGGTGCCCTTTTTGCCACTCTATGTGCCCAATTTGAAAGCTGAGGTTTCTGTATGGAAATTGAAAGATGGTTATAGGCCTGGGAGTTTGGGTTAAGATCAAGTCCTATGGGCAGGTATGAGCTTTGAGTGGAGGGGACCATGTCCATTTGCTCTCCATATTAATCCATCCTCTGGCATAGTAGATACTCCATAAAAATTTGTTGAATGAATGAATGGCCATTCCATATTCAGTCCTCCAAAACTGGGAACTTGAAGGTGGATATTAGGCAGGATAGGACACGCTTGCCTTTCCTGACTTCACTCCTTTGGTTTGAGACTTGATGATATCTAAATGACCCAGAAGATGATCCCTGGTAGCCCGAGTTAAAATGAACCCTGGATTCAGGGAGGTGTTATTGAGAGGGCTCCCAGGCTGGAACTGAGGGATACCTTCTTTGTCATCCCAGTAATCCGAGTCTGCACCACGGTCTGTGTTGCTACTGGAAAACCTTTCCTAACGCCCAGTCTGAACGCCGTAGTTTGGCATCTGCTGTGTTGTCAAGCACTGAGGGATACTTGGATGAGCGCCATTGGCCTGGATCCTGAAAAGCTGGGAATGAGGCTCCCAAGGTCATTGTGGTAGAGGTAGCAGGAATCAGTGAGAGAAGACCTAAAGGAGAAAGCTGAATCATGAGGCCAGAGTCTGGTGTATCAGCTGCCTTCCACCCCTCATATCAAGGTTCCACCTTGCTGGAAAGTAACAGTTCCTTTGGGACACTCAGGAGGGTCGGGGTGGGGCTGGGAGTAGGGTGCCATGTTTGTTTTCCAGGCCAGTGAGCATCCCAGTGCTTCCAGAATTGCAAACGGAAGGCACAGGCCTCCTATTCCACCCAGAGTTAGGAGGTAGGGCCAGATCCTCCCTCAGCAGACCTCCCTGAGCCCAGTGGAGCCTGACAAGGATCCATCCACAGCTGCAAACACTTAGGCTTGCTCAGGAGCTAACCCCGATCCCACCAGCTGAGGAGCTGGGTTCCAGATTCAGGAGCTCGGGTAGGTGATATGTCTGGACAAGGCTGCTCTTTTTGGTGTATCGTACTAAAGTGTCCAGCTGAAATTCAGCCGATGCAGAGCTCCCCAAATGATGGACCTGTAAGGCAGCAAATGCCCGTTTTCCCATGAGTACTGGGTAGACCATGGAAAAGCCCCAGATTGGGGTGCCTCAGGTGAAGCTAAGCATGACTTTCCTGAGAGCTCCGGACTGGGGAACCCATGCCTGGCTTCTCTGAGAGGTGCTGGGACCAAGAGCTGCCTCTTCTCTTGCCGTGTCTAAGAGAGGTTGACCTGGGCCTGGGATAGAGCCACCCTGTATCCAGACCATTCTCGAAAGAGGCCTGTGTACTTGACAGTGGGTCCTCTGGCTTGTGGGTAGGAATCAGTAACAGATTGTGGAAGGACGTGGCAGTAGGGAGGGTAACACTGAAATGATATTTAGGAGAATGCACTTTGTTGAATAGAATCTTACAGAAAAGAGCGAAATGATAAGAAATTAGGGTTATGCCGGGAATCAAAAGGAAGCTTCGAATGGCAGTAAAGGCTCTTAGTCCTTTACTTTTTTTTAGCTCTCTCTTTCTTTTTTTTAGCTCGCTCTTTCTTTTTTTAGCTCTCTCTCCTTCCCCCCTTCCTTTCTTTCTTCCTTTTTAAAACAAACAAACAAACAAACAAAAAACAGCTGAGTGAGACCTTGGACAATTTATTAAACTCATTGAGCCTGCTTCTCTTCCCTGTAAAGTGGGTACAATAACGTGAACCCCAGGTTGTCGAGAGGATTCAGAGTGTGTCTATGTGATCTAATGGGGCAGGGATGGGCCAGCTTGTCCTCTCCCTCCCTGCCTTTTTTTCCTTCTTATTTGCATTTCTGGGCAGTGCCGGGGGCCTGAGGCAGTTTGTCAAAGAGACTAGAGCCATAAGGGGTCTCTCCCGTATCTAGGGGACCACAGTGACCCACGGAGGAGGCCAGGCTCCTGGCAATGGGAAGGGCTGTGCTAGTGAAGGTAGTGACCATGTCCTGTCAGGCTGCCCAGCCAGTCCTCACTGCTGCTCTGGAGCAGGAGTGAGTACGGGCTTTGTATAAAAGAAGAAATAAAAGCATATACTTGCCTAAGTACCGAAGGTCACACAGCAAGCGATGGAACGGAGGCTGGAACCAAGTTTCCTGGCCCGGAGGCTCTGTGAAGTCAGCACCCCGCTTTTCTGCACTTCTGTAACCCCAGGAACTGTCCGGGTTTGGGCTGAGAACAGCTTCCCCCACATGGAATGAGTCCTGGGTGGGGGCTGTGAGAGAAACCTGAGGAGCAGGCATCTCTGTGAGTTTGCCTCATCCCCCCCCATCGTGCCCTCCCCCCCAGTCTCCTGGGGCTGACCCCTTGCTCAGAGTCCTGCTGGAACAAGATCCGGGTGGGTCAAACCTGTACCGAGAGCCTGCCCAAGATGGGTACATCAGTACGATTGTTTAGTTTAAAGCTCACCATGGCCCCACGAGGGTGGCTTCGCTATCCCACATTTTAGATGACAAAAGTGAGGCTCAGAGAGTAGCAGCGATTTGCCCAAGGTCGCACAAAGTCAGGAGCCAGAGTGCTCCCAGACCAGGGTGCTCCCAGACCAGGGTTTCACCTGTAGCCCCGTGGCACTGCCAACATTGTCCACCAGGTGGCAATCTCTCCCAACTTGCTGCGGGCGGCAGGCGGCCTGGACTCTGATAGCCATGCCTTTGGCTGGTGATCCCAAAAGCCACCCTGAACCACCCTGAAGCATCACTTAGTAACTGTTGTTCCCACCGGGGAAACAACATGTTTCAAATGCCCCTGAGAGGGGCCGTGGCTTTCCAGAGAAGGAGGTTCCGTGTGTGTGCCTGGGCACGGGATCTGCTTCAGTCCAATTCCATTTGCGACTGGTGAACCTGCTGCCCTGTCACCAGCTGAGACAGGCTGGGCCTGATTCCCTCAGCACCCCTTTGCCCCCTCTGTTGTCAGGCCTTGCTCCGTGGTGGCAGCTGAGCTGTCCTTTGACTCTGGGAGAGGTGCAAGGCCCAGCCTCTTCTGTAGGTGGGGTCATCCTCACCGGGTTTGAGGCTGTCTGGACAGCCTGACGGACCCAGGCCCTGTTCTAACCAGTGATCTCCTTCCACGCCTGCCTACAGCCAGGAGGAACCAGGAGGGGGACCTCTGCATCCTTCCGGGAACACCTCACACATTCCTTTAATCGCTGCTGGCTGAAACAGCACCCCCTCTCCGTGGATTCCTGCCACTGGATGGCTCTACTAGAAACTTCGTCCCAGTCTCTGCACTGCTCAGGGTGGGCCTGTGGGTTCCCAGCTCAGCAGGCTTCCTGCCCCGGTAAGAGAGTGAGCGAGGTTCCACTTCTGGTCGGCATGCCCAGTTTCTCTGAGGAGCTCTGGAATAGTTCCCATTCTCCATCACAGCAGTAACTTCTCCACAGGAACAGAGCGCTCCTCACAGGCCTAAGCTGACGTCCCCCCGTTTTCCCTCCTAAGACATCCGTGTGTCTCTTCACAGAGTCTCAATAGAGTGTGGTCTTAGAGCCGCCTGTCCTCAGCTGGGGGCCTTCCCTGCAGTTCTACAAGCCTGTGACCTCAGGGGAAGTCCTTTTCTACATCCTGTCAAGCAAAGGTCATGGCAGCTACATTTACAGACACTGAAAAGGTTTCGTTTTGAAGTCAGGGGGACTAGGAGCTCCACAAAGGCAGGGAACTGCCATTTGCATTCTGCATTGCCAGCACCCATCACAGGGCCTGCATGGAGTAGGCCTGGGCAGATCTCTCATGTGAGTGAGGAGCCCTGAGGTGACCACCCCCCACACCCTGGATTAAGTTGTCACCTCTCAGAGCAGGATGGCTCTCCTCCCTCTGGAGCCCCCACATTCCCCTCTGCGGGGAGTGGGAGGATGGAGGACAGAACAAATGTCTATAAAGGCAAGCACCACACAGCTATGACTTCTGGGTTTCCATACTTCCCTCCTTCTCATGCCTCTTCCATGATTTTTGCTAAATCTATGTATTCTTAATATTTTTCTTTAGCAGATTTTATGTATATACCTAATCTCACTATCTCCTAAGTAATACTATCATGAAATCATAGACTTGATATATTAGTTTTATTTTTTTCCTAATACACATTAAAACAAACATGTAACTATTAAAAATACTAGTAGAGGGACGCCTGGGTGGCTCAGTGGGTTAAGCCGCTGCCTTCCGCTCGGGTCATGATCCCAGCGTCCTGGGATAGAGTCCCGCATCGGGCTCTCTGCTCGGCAGGGAGCCTGCTTCTCCCCTCCCTTCTCTGCCTGCCTCTCTGCCTGCTTGTGTGATCTATCAAATAAATAAATAAAATCTTTAAAAAAAATAAATAAAAATAAAAATACTAGTAGAGACCACTGATAAACATCCTACATTTGCCACACTTGATGTGTTTATTTTCACAAAACCCTGTGAGGTCAGTCATGTTATTTCTGTTTCACTGGTGAAGAAATAGAAGCTCCGAGAGGTGAACTGTCTGGCCAAGGCCACAGAGAGTCTTCTTTTTTAAAAAAATTTTATTTATTTATTTGATAGACAGAGATCACAAGGCAGGCAGAGAGAGAGGGGGAAGTAGGCTCCCCACTGAGCAGAGAACTCGATGTGGGGCTCGATCCCAGGACCCTGAGATCATGACCTGAGCCAAAAGCAGAGGCTTTAACCCACTGAGCCACCCAGGCACCCCCACAGAGAGTCTTCTGATCTTGACCCCACCACCTCCAGATAGGAGAGGGGAAGGGAAGCTGTGTGCTGAGGGGGATACGAGGTGGAAGGGGAGGAGGCAGCTTCCACAGAGAAATGATGGCCCACGTCAGAAATACAAATGACCTGAGTCTCAACATCCTATGCACAGTAATGGCTGTGCCAATAGCGGCAGATTTGCCTGCATTTGTGTGACCAAGATTGATTGTACCAGCAGCCCCGGTAATTGGATGATGAAAGCACTGCAGCTGGGACTGCTGGTTGGAGATTAATTATTAGGGAGGAGGGGGAGTGGCTGGGATGATGCCTGGCAGTGGCGTCTGTGACACACCCCCCACAAGAGCAGGCGGCCAGACCTTAGCAATCCAGTGAACCCCTCCCCATCCAGCTGCTGGCCCAGAGCCCCAGGCCGTCCACGTTTCATGGCAGAGGTGGGATGCGGCGTAGGGGAGCTCCCCAGGAGGAAGTCCATTCCTGGGAACAAGCAGCAGCTACAGGGGCAGGAGGAGCCTGGGCTTGGAGTCCAGAGAGCAAGAGGGGAAATCCCAACTTTGTTGCTTAATGGCATTGTAGTCTTGGAAAGGTGACAATATCTTTGAGCCTCAGTTTCCCCAGCTTAAAAAGGGGAGGATGGTGCTGACTTCACTAGGAAGTTGTCAGGATCCAAGGACATTATTGGGCCCTCTGTAGACCTGGGACCCACTCTGGGGAAGCTTTTGTCTTCATCCCCACTGCTCGGGTCTGGCGCTTGTACCCCCATCTGGGGCCTGTATGCCCTTCTTACCCTCCCCAGGGCCCTAAAACTTGGTGCCCAGCCACTGTGGGTACTTTCTGCATGAATGTCATGGTCCCCAGAAGGATGGGGAAATCAAGGGGTTGGAGGATCCCAAAAAGAGGCCCCAAGGGGAAGGCGGGGCTAGAGAACTAATCAGTCCTGAGTCCGGCCATCTCCAGGCTCTCTGGGAGAGCCTCTTGCCGGGATCTGATTCTCCCACTCGGCAGGACTCTGGCTGGGCTTTGAGGGATCTGTCATCCCCCTCTCTCAGAGGCATTAGGGTCTGAGGGAAAGAGTTGGGGATGAAGAGAAGCAGCCCTGGCGCCCTTGGGGCAGGAGTGGGCTCTGGAGGAAGAAGGCCCTTGGATTCTAATTCCAGCTCTGCCACTTGGCCATTGGGCTGAGTCCAGCTTTTGCTTACACATGACCTCTCGTGGCTGCAACCAAGTCCATGGTTCCTCCCTTGGTCTTCACTTCTCCCTACCAGATGCTCCCATCCTTCCTGATTCATACATATGACAGAGGGAATCTGGCCCTGATCAGGGGGTCACAAGTCCCTCATGGATCTGTGGGAGGGACAGGCCCCTGGACTGCCATGCCTCTTAGCAGACGAGGGTTGAGGCCAGACAGGCTCATACATGTAAAAGGCCCTTGGGGTGCTCAGCACAGGGTAAGTACCCACCCCCCACTCCCCACCCCAGTAAACCTTCTCCCACTTAAAGTTCCAGACCCCAGCTCTGCCATCTTTCACAGACCTCCTGCCAAGGTCTCTGTCCCTGGAAAGGGAGTAGGTGACAACTGTGAATAGTCATGGAGCATCTCTAAGGACCTGGCCCGGTGCTCAGTGCTCTACCCACTCACGTTATGAACGCTTTATAGTCCTTGATATGAGGCTTTGCCCCGGTGAAAACAGGGAGATTTGGCCCAGTGAGAGGAGGTGAAGCCGGCTGGAACTGCAGATGCCCAGCTCACGAGGCAAGCTGCTGGTGTGAGCGCTGGCATCCTTAATCCCACCGGAGCGCAGCTTCCACGGGGCGTACTGGTTACTTCCTGCCTTCTCTCTAGTAGCTAACAGTTAACTTCTATCAAGCCCTTCATGTGTGCCGGGCACTGTTGTAAGGACTTTACTTGTACCAGTTTATTGGGTCCTCATCATAACCCTAGAGAATAGGCTCAGTCAGTATCCCCGTTTTGGAAACAGCTGAGAGCTCTGCCTCAAGTTCAGTAAGTGGGCCACAGCCAAGTCATCCTGATACAGCCAGGTTTCACAGCCCAGCCGTCTCACCGTAGACCCCCGGCTACAGCATAGCTGTGCGACTACACCATAGACCATAGCGGCCACAGAGCTGCCCGAATTCCAGTTCAAGGTCCCGGAGCCCATGTTCTGTCTGCTTCCTCTGGGAAGGTTCCATCAGTCTCCACCTCCCCAACGTGGGCTCTCCGTGGACTCCTTAGCACCCAGCCTGCTTGTGACTATCCCTTGTCAATAACATCCTCCATCCCACATTACTCTGCAATGACTTCTGTCCCTTTCCCCCACTCACAGCCCATGTTCCAGAGAGAGTTTCTCCAGGTGTTGTCTACACTTCCTCACCCCTCTTCCAAACTGACTTCCACTCCTCCTTCTCTGCCCTAAGCAGATGGAGACGGTGCCCTCCCCTTTCTGGAGGGAAAACGGCGTGCCCATCCACAGCTGGAAAAAACCCATCAGCCAAACACGGGATCAGCTCTGTAAGCTGTAAAACACCTTCCAGATGTAGCACTTCCATGGCCAATGTAATCAAGATTAAAAAGAAGCTTCAAAAGATGTCCCTAGCCCTAATGCAGAGAGAGAATTCAGGGTTGTGGGTCTGATGTGGATAGACCCCTCCAGCCATTCGATAACACTGGGCCCAGGAAGGCTGCATTGCCAAAGTTTCCAAGGACTGCTCCATGGAGTTCCTCTGCCGCCCCGCAGCCTGTTGGACCATCAGCCCAGGTCACCTGGCAGCCTCAGACTCCTTGACGTTCAGGAAGCAATTCCATTCCTCCTGGGCCGACATCACATTATACCACTCTGATTCCTTATCTGTCCTCTGCTGCTCATCCTCTAAGGACTGGAATTCTAAGTTCCAGCCTTGATCTTCCATTTGCTGTATACATTCCCTGTAATGACCAAATCCACTCTCATAACCATGGCCATTCCTGAATCTCTGTCTCCATGCTAGGTCTGAGCTCCACACCACATGCTGAACTGCCCTCTAATTCCATGGCCAAGCCCAAGCCCACGGGCTGCTCCCAAACCTGCCCTTCCTCCTGGGCTCCCTCTCCCTACCCCTGCCTCCCTGGCCAGAAGAACAAACAGTCCTCGGGAGTCCTACGCTCTTTGCTTTCCACACCCAAACCACACAGAAATAAGATGGATCTATGCCCTCATAGACTCTCTGGAAACTGTAGAACACAGTTGAAAGAGTATGGGCTTTAGGGTTAGACAGACCTAGGTTGAAATCCTGCCTCTGCCACTTACTGGCGATGTGATTTTGGACAACTCTCTTAATTTACCCAAGGATTAATTTCCTAATGTACAAAATGGGGATAATAACCTACTTTGAAGACTTGTTTTGAGGATTAGAAACACTGATGTAAATCCTTACCCTATGCCTGTCCGGTCCTAACACTTACTGGTAGTATTCATCGTAATGATGACAGTGATTATTATTATTTCTGGATTCATGTTATTGCTTTAATCCAGGGCTTCATTTTCTCTCTTGTGGACCACTGATGGCGTCAACCTCCTCCCAGAGCTCCCTGCCTTCATTCTCCATCACCACCCCCAAATCTGCTTTTCTGGCAGTAGGTGGAGAGATTTTTTGAAAATGCAGATCTGGGGGGTCCTGAGTGGCTCAGTCCATTAAGCATCTGCCTTCAACTCGGGCCATGATCCCAGGGTCCTAGAATTGAAGCCCGCATTGGGTTCCCTGCTCAGTGGGGAGCCTGCTTCTCCCTTTTCCTCTGCCTCTCTTCCTGCTTATGCTCTCTCTCTCCCCATCTGTCAAATAAATAAAATATTTAAAAATAAAATAAAATAAAATGCAAATAAGATCAGACAGTTACTTGCTTTAAACTCTTCTCTCCCCTATTCTGTCTAATCTGTGTCCTAGCCACACTCACAGGTCTCTGAGCACATGTTACTCACTCACAGTTCCCTCGGCCTCTGCCTAAAGGTCTCCTTCCCCACCCTTCCATCATTCCCTGCCTGACACGTCCACCCTCTTCATGTCCAGAGCCAACACCTGCCATCCCTCCAAGGGGGGGTGTCTATATACTTGAAATTGACTGGAGGGCAGGGGCCAGGTCTGATTCTGCTCTATGGCCCCTGCTTGCCTGCATAGGGCTTGGCATAAAGAAGGGCCTCACAGAATATCTTCAGACACTTGCCCAAGGTTTGCCTAGGCTTGGACCCCCATCCCTTATCTTCCCGCCCAGGACTCTTTCCACCACACAGGTCACTCTGCTCCAGCAGAGAGCAGGAGCCCAGAGCTGGTGGCTTGGGTGGGGGTTTCCCCTTGCGATGGCAGCAGCCGATCTGGGGACATCACACACTGTCATCTCAGTGCTGCACTCGATAAGTGGGGGAAGGATAAAATTATCTCCCCATCCGACATGGAGGAGAGATAAAAAATGAACGGCACAAAATCCAATCTTCCTTGGTGCAGAGGCTGGGCGAGGTGGCAGTGGGGGAGCCGGCGGCCCAAGCAACAGCTCCTTACACAGCACATCTCATATTTATTGGCTCGTAATTGAAGGCAGCCTGGAGATGTCCTAGCACTGGCCTCCGGCAAGACAGATGGGGGCACAATGCCGGCTGAGGGAGGGCGGCAGGATGCAGACATGCTCACGGGACCGTAGCCGCAGCTGTGGAGGGGAGGCCAGAGCAGGGGAGGCAGCTAGTGGGCAGCTGCACCGCCCCTGAGAGTCCCCCCCACCCCAGGGTCAAGGTCCTGCTTCTACCATCTACTTGTGGTGACCTTGGGTCAGACTTTTCCTCCTCCAGGCCCATCATTTCAGCCTTCTGCATCTCATTACCAGGGGATAGGAGAGCTGCCCCGGGATTTGGGGAAAATCTAGGATACCAACTCCTTGTGTGGCTTTAGGTGTATCTCTGGACCTCCTGAGCTTTGTGCCTTCTCCTAGTAAAGGCGAGAGGATGCCTCTATCTTCTGTGTGAAGACTCGGGGGGTTGGGGTGATCTATAAGCAACCAAGTTGTGCCTTTTACAAAGCACTAGAAGGTTCCCTGTTGGGGAAGGCAACAAAATAGGAAAGGGTGCCAAATAGGTAAGAATCTGCTTTGGCTCCCATTTGCTCATGGAAATAATCCAAATTCCCAGGCTTGGCATTCAAGGCTCTAACTCTGTTTTTGTTTTTGTTTTTTATACCACTGTGGGGAAAGGGTTTGAGGCTGGGGGCCAGGAGGCCTGGGACCAGTCTCTCCACTATCTTGCTATGTGACCTTCAGAAGGGCTGGTCTCATTTTCCCTGTCTGTAAGATTTCTGTACATGATCTATGAAGTAATTAAGGTCTCTGAGTCCAGGGCCAGTCAGTTACTAAGGCCTGTCATCTCTCCCTCCAAGCGTCCCTAGTCCTCCCCTCCCCCCTTCTATAAGGGCTACTACCTCCCCTCATTACTTATCTTTTTCTCCTGGACCAAAGCAGGAGCCTCCTGGCTGGTGTCCCAGCCTCTGCCCACCCTTCTCCACACTCCGGTCACGTGACCCTCCTAAAGCACGTATTGGACCTTGTGCCAAACCCTGCTTCAGCTTCCTTGACATTGAAGATGCTGGATGACCTGGCCTAGTCTTGTCCTCTGTGCCCCACTTATCTGCACGTTTCAGGCTGGTCTCCTCACTTGTCTCCTCGGCGCCTTTGCTCAAACTGTTCTCCCAGTTCTTCCCCCTGCCCTCTCTTCAGTTCTGACATGGAATCTTCCCAAACCGGTCCCTGCTCCAGCCTCTCTGGAAGCTTCTGGAGCTCTGAGCCCCACAGAGGACCTGTTCCTCGGAGTCCCCACAGCCTCAGGTATGAACGATGCCACCTCTTCTCCCTCCTGCAGCTGATGACCAGAAATGTCTGAGCCACAGGGGTTCCAGAAGTGATCTCTTCTAGTCCCCCATTGTACGGATGGGGAAATGGAGGCCCAGAGAGGGTCGGTGGCCACATGGCAAGTCAGTGTAGAGCCAGGGGTGGGATTCCTCCGGTGCCTACTCTCTGGAGTGGGGACTCAGTGATGGAGCAGAACTGCAGAAGAGACAGGGAAAGGGGATTGGGCAAAAGGGACCTCCTGGCCACCGTGCCTCTCCTCTAGTGTTCCGGTGAGCTCAGCAGGAGAGGCTCAAGGATCAGGGGAGGCTTCTACTGACCTAGTTCCCATCCTCACCAGGCCCCCTGCTGGTTCTGTCACATCAGGGGTTGCAGGTCTCAGTGCTTTAGCTGACTGAGGTACAGGGTAGGGTAGAATTTGCCCACGTGCCCCAAAATGTTAGGTCTGACCAGGCCTGCCACCAGGCCTGCCACCAGAATCCAAGACCCCAGGAGCCCACCCAGCATACCACATTCCCACTCTGGGGCACGGGGAGTGGGGGTGAGCACCTGGACACTGGAAGGCGCCCAGCTCCCTCCCTAGCTGTCTCAACATCATTTCCAACTCTAGTTAAGACTTTTCTTTACCAGTGGGAGCCACCCATTCAGTGGAACCAGCTTCTTGGCTGGGTGTCAGGGATACTTGGTCCTTGCCCCTGCAGCTCACAGGCCTGGAGATGGGAAAGTTGTGTGCATGTCTTCCGGCATGCGCACATGTCTTTTCCCTTTAGGGGAAAGAAGATGAGGCTAAATCATTGTGGTGGTGGGTGGAGATGGATGGGAGGGTGCCAGAGAGGGGGAGTTGGCAAGAGGACCTATGGTGTCAGGATCCTGGGTGCCCAGGGGTGACGGTGGCCAGACCTGAGCTAGGATGCCAAGTATGTGGCTCAGACCCACAGAGCCCTGCAGAGGAATGAGGCCTGATCAGAAATCTGGCTCCTGCCAGGGAAAGGGCCGGAAGAGCCTTTCCCAGTTCTTCTCCGTATTTCAGCAAACCATTGTATCAGGGCTGAAGTCACTGCTTCGGATGAAAGGCTGTTTTATGTGGGTGGGCTCAACGTGATGATCCCATTAAGTGGTGCCATGAGGGAGATTTTCCAGGTGTGAGGTTATTAGTTTCCTAGATGTAATTTCATAGGAGAAATATGGCCAAAATGGACCCTCATCCATCTTGCAGCTGAAGCAGCCTATTTAAGACACCCAATCGCATGTTACCCCCATAGCATGTCTGTCAGTGACACCGCAGTCCCTGTATTCATCCCACAGATCATCACAGAACACTGGGGGCCAGGCTCAGGCTCTGGGAAGCCATAGTCCCCTGCCTGCATTTCCTTTCGTTTTTATAGTTTCATTCTTGCATTCATTCTTTAATGCACCCAGAGTTTATTTTGGAATATGATAAAAGGTGAAGATTTAAAATGATTTTCCTCAGGGTACCTGGGTGGTTCAGTTGGTTAAGCATCTGCGTTCAGCTCAGGTCATGGTCTCAGGGTCCTGGGATTGAGCCCTGCATTGGGCTCCCTGCTCAGAGGGAAGCCTGCTTCTCTCTCTCTCTCTGCCTGCCTCTCTGCTTACTTGTGATATCTCTCTCTCTCTCTCTCTCTCTCTCTCTCTCTCTCTGTCAAACAAACAAATAACATCTTTAAAAATAAAACAAAATAATTTTCTTCCAGCTGGACTGAGTACCTGTGAATTGTGATCTACGTCAGAATTTTCCAGAGTGATTCAATAGCATACTGGTCCCACAAGATGCTCGGGAGTCAAAAGGACTGTCGTGAGAAAGTCTAGGAACTGCTGCATCCTCAATGACCTTCTCAGAGATTCTCAGTGGATACAGACCTAGTAAAGGCTCTGAGGGTCCTGCACCTAAGGAAAGCTTTAGGTCTTCTTCCATAATTTTCTTTGACTGCAGAAGCCATTTTTTTTAAAGATTTTTATTTATTTATTTGACAGACAGAGATTACACAAGTAGGCAGAGAGTCAGGCAGAGAGGGGAGGGGAGAAGCAGGCTCCCTGCTAAGCAGAGAGCCCGATGCGGGACTCGATCCCAGGACTCTGGGATCATGACCTGAGCCGAAGGCAGCGGCTTACCCCACTGAGCCACCCAGGCGCCCTGCAGAAGCCATTTTTAAGTTACAGTTACAAACACAATGCAGAGCATCATCCACCTTGGAGTAAAGATGATAAAAGAGCAGAACGAAGACTGAGGCCTCCTCTGCCTTGGATGCAGCTTCTACTTGCTTATGGTTCTGGGGTCACGGCCAGAAGACACGCACACAACCAGCTCTGCTCCAGGCCCTCAGCACTAAGGGCTCTGCCAGGAGCCATACACCATGGGTGCCTCACAGAGGGCAAAGTGGCCTGTCTAGCACTGGGCTAAGACTTCACTGAGGAACATTTGCTCTGAGCCTTGCAGGATGAGCCGGAGTGTGTGATGGAAACAGATGTGATGAGGGCAGGACCTCCTGGGTCTGGCAGAGACCCATACCCTGTCTCCAGAGCCATGGGACAGAAAGAGCTGTATATACAGAGATGCTCATGGGGAGCCAGGTGAGAATGCCAATGCCTATGACATGGGGCAGAGTGAGTGTGGACATGAAGCCAGAACAGGGGCTGGGAAGGGGCCTGAACATCCACCTTCTAAGTTCAGGGTCCGCTTTGATGAAGCAGGGTCTCCTGGGGCCTCATTACGATAGTTGGCACAGGCCACAGATGTGATCCCCTCCCAGGCCTCTGTTTCCTCGGGGAGTCTACAAAGTTCCTTTCCTGTCTGGAACAAGTAACTGGGGAGTTGGAGTGGAGCGAGAGGAGAATGTAGGGAACCGAATTCCTAGGGATTAATTAGGACCCTTCAATGAGAACGGTTTCCCCGCTGGAGGCCAATTAGGGCATCTGGAAGCTTGGAAGAGGAAAGGGGGGTACGTGTGTATGGGCTTGAGGCAGGCCCATCCATCCTGTGCTGGGCTGTACCCCTCTTGGGGGAGAGCAGGTCTCAGAGGCAATCTGTCCACTTACAGGAAAAATACAAGTGCACATAACCACAGAAGAGTTTTCATCCTCTAATTCTGTGTGAGGTCTTTATCGTCATCACAAGAATCACCCTCCCCTGGGTAGCACTGTCCTACACTGAGCCCTCACTAGGGGCCACACCCTAGGCCAGGTCTTTGCATTAAGCAGCCACCAGCAATGCCAGAGCATTCCAATTTTTCCACGTCCACACCGACACTTGCTATTTTCTGCATGTGTGTGTTTCTTAACAACGCCCATCCTAATTTGTGCAAAGTGGTTTCTCATTTTAGCTCTGACTTGCATTTTCCCGATAACTAGTTTGTTGAGTGTCTTCCCATGTGCTTATTTGCTATTTGTTTATCTTCTTGGAGAAATGTCTATTTAATTCCTTTGCCCACCTTTGAATTGTGTTAATTTTTCTATTGTGAAGTTGTGGGAGTTCTTTATATATTCTGGATATGAATCCCTTGTCAGGTGTATGCTTTGCAAATATTTTCTCCCATTCTGGGAATTGGCTTTTCCCTTTCTTGATAGTGTCCTGTGATGCATAAAAGTTGAAACTATTGTTTTAGCTGGGAGATACGCAGAGACTGTGCCTCGTGGCGGGTGAGGCTGCAGGCGGGAAATATTATTATCATTATCATTGTTGCTGCTGTTATTTCATGTCCGCTCCTGAAAAATGTTTAGGAGAGGGACCCAGTGAGTGGGGTGGAACCAGCCTGGGATTCTGTAGCACCGAAATCCACTGTGATTCAGTCAATATTCCTTCTAGAAGGGGAACTGAAGATGAAAAGATGTCATGAGGCTCTGCCAGGCATGCAGGAAACCACAGCCCTGAACTGAAACTGAAACTGGTACCAGAAAAGAAGTTGCACAAGACAGAACTTCAGTAGTAATGTGGTGATACTCGTGGAGTTGTTTATCGGGTGGTAGTGGAGTAAAGTGAAAAAAAAAAATTCCCTTCCACGTCCCCAGGTTAGATTCTAAGAGCTTATGGAGCTCAGAGGCAAGGCAACTTACTATAGTTTTACTTACTAAGTTGTCTTTTTTTAGACCTTGAGGGGGTCCCATAGAGGTCTAGACACTGATTTCAAGGACTAGGGCAAATGCTGCAGAGTGCATGCGATTTGGATAGAAGAGCATGAGTCCAGATTCCAGTTGCTCAGGGGCAGTCAACAAGGAGACCGAGAGCCTTGCTGTCATTCTGCTTCCGGAAACCCTTTCTGACCACAACAGGATCGGCAAGATCACAGAACACGGAGTCTGGGAACAAATCTTCCTCTTGGCTGAACTGCATCACCAGTTGAATTCCCAGCTACCTTGGGTTTTATGCAACAGGAAAACGGTTAAAGTTAGCGCCATAAGTGGCAGAACATTGAACCCTGGAAATTGGAATGAGAGTATCTGTGATGAGCCAGAGATGAGGTTATCTGTCACCTGGGTCCCCCAGATACTTTCACTGTCTGGTCTGTCTGTCCCTGTCTGGACAAGCTGGACAGGTCTTCAAGAGACAATCTGGCATGGGGGGAAAGGAATAAGGAGCCTGGCTGGGCTGCTAGGGCTAGAAAGAGGAAAAGGGGAAAGAGTAGAGATTGTAGACACAGCATAGTAACCGTAAAGGGAGACTTCTCTACTTAGCTCCCCATTGTTGTGGAATGGCTGGGAAATAAAAGAACTGTAAGGTTTCGAAGCCCACACAAGTTTGGGAAGGAACGTCCCTTACCTAAGCAGAAGCTAGAGGAAGGGTCTGCTCTACTTTTATGACACGAGTGTCTAGAAACCAGAAGAAAATTTCCCGTGTGACTGGTGTTACAGTATTTGTTGTGGCAGTGAGTTTTCAGGCAACAAGGACTGAGAGGGCGGCAGTGTCAGACTTTTTCCTTGAAGGGGATTTCTGACTTGCTACCACAGCAGAAAAGGGCAAGGCTGATTCACACTATCTGTTGGCAATCCTGGGGACATCTAGAAATATGGGAAGAAGAGACACAAGGGGAAAGACTGAATTTCTTGCTAGTCAAAGACTTGAAGTCTCTGAGATTCAAAATCCTTTGAACTAATGGAATTGTGATTACAATTATCTTCACAGTCTTGTGAGATTTGGGATTCACAACTTAAAAACTGAATAGAAAAATCCTTTATGTTTTATCTGTAAATTAAGGAAAGAGGGATGCCTGGGTGGCTCAGTCATTAAGCAACTGCCTTCAGCTCAGTTCATGATCCCAGGGTCCTGGGATAGAGCCCCACATGGGGCTCGCTGCCCAGCAGGAAACCTGCTTTTCCCTCTTCCACTTCCTCTGCTTTTCTTCTCTCTTGCTGTGTCTCTCTGTCAAATGAATAAATAAAATCTTAAAAAAATAATTAAGGAAAGAAAATCATTATTTTATTACAATGGAGGAGAAACACTGAGGACTCTATTTTGAGATTTTTGTTCTACCTGGAAAGCTGAATTTTCTACTTTTCCTTCTATTGTTACTGGCATTTGTGAGTAGGTAAAGTTACACCTGTGAATCAGGGTTCGTCAGCATTCTTTGGGTCCCAGAGACTTGTTGTTCTGGTGATAGCTGCTTTGACACCCTTGTTCCTCAGGGTGTAGATGAGAGGGTTGAGAACAGGGGTGAGAGGAGCATACACCACATTGCCCATGATGTGGGAGTCGAGGGGCAGGTTGGCCCTGTGGGCCACAGAGGCTATGGCAATGCATGAGTAGCAGTTACCAACCACCAGGAGGTGGGAGCTGCGGATGGAGAAGCCTTTCCAGCATCCTTCTCAGGAGCTGATTGGAAGCACTGAAGCCAGGATGTGGGCACAGGAGAGAAACATCAGGAGAAGGGGCAGGGAGGACACCTCCATGGCAATACAGAAGCCCATGAGGATCTGGTGCATAGTGTCAGAGCAGGAGGCCTGGACCACAGCCAGGTGGTCACAGAAAGTAGCGAGGGATGTGAGCACTGTTGTCAAAGGCCAAGCAGGAAGTCTGCACCCCTGCAGGGATGGGTGGGAGGAGGACAGTGAGCCAGGCTCAGGCTACCAGGGTGGCATTGGTGTGTGGGTCACGAGGACAGGGTAGCATAGGGGGTGGCAGATAGCCACATAGTGGTCATAGGCCATGGCCACCAGGATGAAGGCTTCTGAGTAGGAGATGCTGTGGAAGAGGTGAATCTGCAGGAAGCAGGCAGGGAAACTGAGGAAGCAGTCCCCAAGCAAGAGAAGGGATGGCATCTTGGGGACAGTGGTCATGGTGCAGAGGATGTCCAGGGCTGAGAGACTGATTAGGAAGAAGTCCATGAGGTTGTGGAGGCTGGGCTCTGCCACCACAGCCACCAGGATGAGCAGGTAGAGCAGGAGAAAGACAAAGAAGATAGGAAGAAAGAGGGATGTGGGCAGAGAGGGCTGGCTGAGGACTCCTCTGATCTATTATAGGCTATGGTCTCTGTGGTGGGTTACTATGGATGCCCAGGAAGTAGGGAGTGGAAACGTCTGGGGACAAATCACATCTGGAAATCAGAACAATCAATGCTTCTGGAATGATAATTTTGTGATGATCACTGCATAATTAAGGTAACTCTCTTTTCTTTTATAATCAAGTATGGGAAAGTGTCTAAAATATGCAACCATGTGTCATATGCTGGGTATAGAGTAGATACTTGAACAAGACAGAGACGGTCTCTTAACTTCATGGAGATGTTTCTAGTGGAAAAAAGAGACAGTAAGCAATGAATCACACAATTATTTAATTATAGTTGTGTTATGTGTTATGGAAGGATTCTGTTGTCTCTGGGTGTGGGGCTCTTTGTCAGGTTACAGTGAAGGGAGTGACACTGGAAGTGCTCTTGATGGGAAGAATCATTCCTGATTGGAGTCAGAACTGATGGTGGCTTCTCCCACAATTGGCAGCAACAAAGAATCCAGGACAGCATCTGTGTGACTCCATTGGACATAGGTAGCTTCTGTAGCTTCCAGCTGGCTGTCATAGCTCAGCAGGGGGCTTCTGTTTAACCACTGCATGCCCAATACCCAACAGGCCCCTGGTGCCTGGGCAGAAGTTGTCATGTGACCTGGGGGGGCATTGACCTTAGAGAGAAACTGGCTCGCAGTAGGTACTCAAAGGTGAAAGAACCCCTCCCAGAGGAACCAGAAGGGATTCTGGGTTTTCAACCCACAGATTGGGGGTTTGGGCTGAGGGAAATACTGATTTGCCCTCCATGTTGGATTTGTCCCTTGGATGAAGGGCCCTGAGAAATCCACGTTGATATCGGTATTCCTGTCTCACTAATCCCCGTGACTCCATGAGCAGTGTCCCCATGATTTTCCTGGAGTCACTTCCAATTTCTCTCTTTTCTCACAACACCTCTGTGTGGAAGACCAGCAATGTAAAAACTGGAAAAAAATTTTTATTTTCAAATTTTCTCCCCAAAGACCAGAGAGTGAGCATAGAAAGGGCAGAAGCTTGGGGCACCTGGGCAACTCAGTAGGTTAAGCGTCTGACACTTGGTGGTGATCTCAGGGTCATGGGATTGAGCCCCGTGCCGAGCCACGCTCAGGGAGGAGTCGGCTTGAAGATTCTCTCCCTCTTCCCCTCCCCCCCAGTCTCTCTGTCTCTCTCAAATAAATAAACAAATATTAAAAAAAATAAAGAAATAAAGAAAAAAAAAGAAAGAGAGTAAGAAAGAAAGGGACTTTCCCAGCTCTCACAGGCAACCTGCAGGACCCCCCACCAGAGCTCAGGCCTTTGTTTCCCCAAACAGGCTCTTTCTTCTATGTCATGTTTCCTGGAAGATCCAGAAGTTCAAGTTTCCAGGGAAGAAACTTGAGGAGAAAATACTAGGACCAAGGTTTTCTGTTTCCCTTTCTGGTTTTTTTTTTCCATTGATAACATCAGACAAATCTATATTACATATTTCTTTCTGAGTCTCCCTCTGGTGAGTGCTGAAACAAGACATGGCATCTGCCAATTCAAAAGTTCCTTTGAAATCTTCCAGAAGCTAGACCCAAGGACCTCGCCTAAGAGTGAAAATCTTCTGTCCCAAATTGAGAGGCTTATCCCTTACTCTCTGAATGCCACCCTGAGACGTTGGGCCTCTGGGATTTTCTCACACCTGAAGGGATGCGACTACATGGCATGGGCATTTCTGTGCTCAGAGAAGGAGTTGTGGCCAGCAGTCTTGGGTGAGGCAGAGTAGGATGTCTGGGAGGCAGAAACACCAAGGGTCAAGGCCAGAGGGGTCCTCAGGGGCCACTGAGTCCAGCAGTTTTCTCTTCCCTCCTCTGCTTGGCTGCTTTGCAATCCCACCCAGAGGCGCACCTTGTCCAGATCTGCCAGGATAGGTGGTCTAAGGTCCCACAGCCCGTGTATCCACAGCCAGACTGGATCCTGGTTGCCTCCATCTTGTGCACTTGCTAATCTCTCTTCCTCATACCTGGTCCTGGTTTATAGGTCCTGACCTCTCTGCCCTGTTTTCCCACCCCAGCATTCTCTGCCTGTCATGGGGCACTTTATCCCTAGCCCTACTCACCGGCTAACCCTGGTCCACACGGGTATCTCCTGTGGTATCTCCATGCAAGGCCTTTTTGCTGTGGAGCCATGACCCATTAGACCCTAAGCTCTCTCCTTTTAGGCAGGTCTCTTGGGTACTTTCTTTCAAGATGGTCCTCCTATGGGAACTGTGCCCTCCATCCCTCAGAGATCAACTCCCTGGCATCTCTTAGGACATATGTGGGGGAGGGTAGGATTTGTCCCTAGACTTTGCTGATAATGAGATGAGTATCATTAACAGTGCTCAAGGGCTTAGCCCTTTATGCCAATAGTGTAGACCTTTTATTTTAATGGGAAGTCTGACTGAAATGCATGAATGTGTCATCTTGTCTACCTGGCTTGGCCTGTTGGAACTGTCTGCTCAGTTGAATTCTCTTTTATCATTCTATATTCATTAATTTATTTACTCAATAGTATTTATTGAGCTCCTAATCTATCTCGGGCGCTGTTATTTGGTGTCCTGAGTGCAGAATTAGCTGCGTCTAAAGTGTGAGGGCTCTTATCCAAGACTGGGTCTTGAGATATGTGATTTTGGTGATGGCCGCCTTGACATCCTTGTTTCTCAGTGTATAAATGAGAGGGTTGAGGATTGGTGTGAGAATGGCATATGCCACATTGCCCATGATGTGGAAGTCGAGGGGCAGGTCGGCCCTGTAGGCCACATAGGCTATGGCAATGGATGAGTAGTAGGTACCAACCACCAAGAGGTGGGAGCTGCAGGTGGAGAAGGCTTTTGAACGTCCTTCTCGGGAGCTGATGCGAAGTACGGAAGCCAGGATGTGGGCATAGGAGAGAAGCACCAGGAGAAGGGGCAGGAAAGATACCACCATGGCGATGCAGAAGCCCATGAGGGTCTGGGGCATGGTGTCAGAACAGGAGGCCTGGACCAGAGCCAGGTGATCACAGAAACAATGGTAGATGTGAGCGATGTTGTTATACGCCATCTTGGAGGTCTTGACCGCTGCTGGGATGGGCAGGAGGAGAGCAATAAACCAGGCACAGGCTGCCAGTGCAGCATTGGTCTGTGGGGTCATGTGGACAGGGTAGTGCAGGGGGCGGCAGATAGCCACATAGCGGTCATAGGCCATGACCACCAGGATGAAGGCTTCTGAACATGTGAAGCTTTGGAAGAGGTACATTTGCAATAAGCAGGCAGGGAAGCTGAGGAAGTGGTCTCCAAGCAGGAAGAGGGACAGCATCTTGGGGACAGTGGTCGTGGTGAAGAGAATGTCCAGGGTTGAGAGGTTGATCAGGAAGAAGTACATGGGCTTGTGGAGGCTGGGCTCTGCTACCACAGCCACCAGGATCAGGGCATTTCCCATAAGGATGAGAAGATAGAAGAGGAGGAAAATAAAGAACACAGGGAGGAAGAAGGTCTCTGGCAGAGAGGGGATTCCCACCAGGTAGAAGACTGGTGATCCATCCACAGATCCATTGCAGGTTGTGACCTCCATAGTGAAGCAGAGCTGGATTTCTGGGAGATAGGCAGCTGGAACATCTGGACACTGGGGATATCTGAAAACCATAGAAACAAAGGACTCCGGAGTGACACTTTTTAATGTTTATAGTTAACATAAGCACAATCACTTACAGCCAGTTCTAGAAGACTGATTGTAAGTTGTGATATTTATTGATATCTATCATGGGAACCCCAAATTCCTCCCTTTCTTCTTTGGTCAAATATTAACTACTAGTTCATAATAACCTACCAGACGGAAGTCATTATGTTGTGTTCATGTGATGCAGTGACGAAAGTGAAGAAAGCAGACAAAATTCCTATCTGAGAGTTCACGTCTTACTGGGAAAGTCAGATCTTAACAGTTGATTATGGAATTATAATTGTGAAAAGTGCTTGGAAAGAGTTCTTCTGGTCTTCATCTTGGGTCCCATGTTGTCTGGCTTGTGATGTCTGTTCTCTCAAATCAAGTCCTTACGCTTGTGTTTCTAGTTTTGCACTCACTCAAATTCTACCATCTCGCCGCCATCTTGTAAGGGCTGCTGTCTGCAAGGCTCTCCACAACCTGCTGCTGCTCACATACTTATTAAGCCTGTTTCTTGCTTGTACGCCTTGAGTAGCTTTTTTTTTCCATATACCTCTTAAGCTATGTGTCTGGACTTCTACTCCTATGTACGATGTAATAGGTCATGGTGGCCCAACTCTTACACGGCAACAACTAGGAAAACTTGGAGAAATTACACAAATCACATTTTTTAAAAATAAATTGGAGAAACATGGCTGCTATGAGGAATGAAATGAATTGGAACTTCAGCGAGGAGAGACTCTCCAAAGTGAACTGCTAATCACCGGTTCTTATCTTTCCTGGGAATATTTGATTTGGGGACTATTGCGTGGCTTGGACTTGGCCCAGGCAGGGGGACACAGATGAGGGAAGGAAAAAGCAGCAGTGCTTTTTGGCAGTCAAAAAAGGTTTGTAAAACATACTGGAAATTTAAGACAATCTAAATGCATTACAGGTTTTCCCCATGGGACGGCTTCTGAATCTGGGGGCTATGCAAAAGAGTTTGGGAAGCAGGGCTTGAGGCTTCTAAAAAAATAAAAAGATTTCTTAAAGGTAGATCCTATGATGTTTAAGAGATTAGAGGGAAAGAGCCTGCCTCTAATACATAAAGGTCTTATCCTCAAAACATTTTCAAAAATTCTGAAGCTATAAAAAAAAAATCTGAAGCTGTGTGTGTGTGTGTGTGTGTGTGTGTGTGTGTGGAGGGAGTGGGTGGCAAGGTTGCTAAAGCTTAGGTTCAGAACCTCCAAAGGGTAGAAGCAAATCTACAATCTTTCAGGGCTGAGGAGATAGAGATCCGTCTGCCACGTTAACAATCTACAGCCCAGGAGGCCATACCTTAAGAACAAGAGCAAGTCGAAGTTAGAATGAATCTTATGAAAACTGAAACTGAACCTAACTCAAGCCTTGATTAGCTCAATTTTGTGGGGAGATTTGACTAGGCTGGGCTCAAGGGAGCCTTCTGGGTTGCTGGAAATATGCTATATCTTTAGCTGATCTATTTACATCTATAGATCTATATTTGTCTTTTTAAAAAAGATTTTATTTATTTATTTGAGAAAGGGAGAGAGAGAGAATATGAGCAGGGCTGGGGGGCAGAGAGAGAAGCAGACTCTCTGCTGAGCAGGGAGCCCAATTCAGGGCTTGGTCCCAGGACCCTGGGATCATGACCTGAGCTGAAGGCAGCTGGTTAACTGACCTAGCCACCCAGGTGCCCCTGTAGATCTATATTTTTATGTATATCAGTATCTGATCTGTGCCTGTGACTATGATGTCTGAATCTAGAGCTATAGCTATATTTATAGCTAGATCTATATCTGTACCTAATATTGTAGGCTTTATTACGCCCGAGTTATACCTTATTTAAACAAGCAAGCAAGCAAACAAAAACAAGGGGATATTTTAAATCTTGCCTCTGTGTGTATGACTTTTTGTCCTACTACAGTGAGAGGAATGGCAGAGGAAGCCTTTTGTTGGAGAAGTCGTTTGCTGATAGGAGTCAGAGTTAAAAAGGTATATTCAATCCAGTGGCAGAAAGAAAGATTGGAAGGCTTTCCTGTGTGATATGATTTGCTCCCTCTCTCCTGGCTGCTGCTGCAGGAGAGCGGGATTTCCTGATGAACAGTAGCCTGTAGACTTCCCTAGCCCCAGCTAAAAAGGTACTATAGTAAACTGGAAACTTAGGGGTCTTAGGGGCCACTGTTGCAGAGAAAACACAATATTCTTGTGACAGTGCCTAAGGCACAAACCCCTACCCCAGGAAGGAGAGATGTGTGCTTTTGAGCACCCACAGACCTGGAGACCTTCAACTGACTGGGCATATGGATTCCTTTCATACACAGGAACAAGTCCATGGTCACTTTATATCATGGCTTTGTTAACCTTGATAATTTCTAAAACAACTCCCTCCTTGATTTTTCCAGAACTGTCCTGTTTCTCTGACTCGTGCTAAAACCTCTCTCATGTCATTGAATCGTAAGAATACCAAACCTGCAAATGGTCAGCCAGATTTTTTCTTTATAGACTGAAAGGCCAAAGGCTTGTCCAAGATCACATGGGGCCAGTCAGCCGCAGAACGAGGACCAGAACTCAGGTCTCAGACTCCCAGACTGGGGGCTCTCTCTCTAGATCATGTTCCCTGGACAATCTGGAAGTTTTCATTTGGGAAGAGATTGGGGCAAATTTTTTCTCTTTTCTTCTCCATTTCTAAGCTGATATTGGCAGCCACAATCAGAAAATTCAATTTGGGGAAAAAAAAGTAATTTCAATTTGTTCTTTAATCTCTTTAGTGTGTGTGGTGGGTGGTGGGGTTTCTCCTTACAGAGTGAAGGCTGGTAAAATGCCTTGCCCAAAAGGTACATAAAACAAACCATTCTATTGTGAATGCTTCCTTGAAAGAAAAAAAATATTATGTTCTGAAGGTCAGGCCCCAGTCCCCAGTCAGGAGAGCAAAGCTGCTGCACCCTATTTGAAAAGAGTTAATTCTCAGCTAACAAGACCACCAGACCCAACCTGCCTTGGCCAGCTGACCAGGTTTTCCTCATACCCCCAAACGGTGCCAGCTGCATTTGCTTACATGTCATTATAGCTCAGAGGAGATGATTTGGGACTGATGGTCACTGAGTTAAGTCGAGCTGGGGTGTGAGGTGCAAAAATTCAGAGTCAGCAAGTCCATCAGTAGCCCTTATCCTTGCTCCTCTGTCCCACTTTTACTCAACAACTGTGGTAGAGAGGGCAAATGTTGTCTGAAGTCCGGAAACAAAGCGTCTTCTCTCTCTTTTTTTAAGATTTTATTTACTTATCTGGGACGCCTGGGTGGCTCAGTTGGTTGAGCAGCTTCCTTCGGCTCAGGTCATGATCCCAGCGTCCTGGGATCGAGTCCCACATCGGGCTCCTTGCTCGGCGGTGAGCCTGCTTCTCCCTCTGCCTGCCACTCTGTCTGCCTGTGCTCGCTCCTGTGCTCTCTCTCTATCTGACAAATAAATAAATAAAATCTTAAAAAAAAAAGATTTTATTTACTTATCTGACACACAGAGAGAGATCACAAGTAGGCAGAGAGGTAGGGGGGTCGGGGGGGGAGCAAGCTCCCCGCTGAGCAGAGAGCCTGATGCGGGGCTCGATCCCAGGACCCTGGGATCATAACCTGAGCCGAAGGCAGAGGCTTAACCCACTGAGCCACCCAGGCACCCCCCAGAGCGTCTTCTCAAGGTCAGCCAACAAGTTCACAGCCAAGGCGGGTCTTGAGACCAGTTTTCTGGCTCCTATGCGGTGTTCATAAAGATTTTTCATGAGAGAAGATGACCCCCTCATCTGCCATCCAAGATCGATCTCCTGGCAGCCTTATTTCTTCTTACTCTTGCCTTCTTCTTCTGCCTGCCTCAACTCAAATGCTCCCTCTCCCAAGAGGCTTCGCTGGTCTTGGCTTGGGCCCTCTTTTCTGGCTTTCAGGGTTCCTGTGCTTTCCTTTGTCATCACTACGATCATACTGGGGGTGGGGGTGTCTCTGTCTCTTTCTGTGTCCGTGGGTCCACCAGGCCGGAGCATCTGCAGGGCCCTCATGAAACCCGATTATTTCTATTGGAAAGTGAGCCACTTTCCCCATGAATGCAGTTCTCTCATCGTGACTCACAGTGTTACAGATGCCTCACTAAATATTTTCCTTTCTTTCACTGTCATCGGCCTTGCCTCTCTGTGAGAAACTCTCTCACAAAAGCATCAGCCTCTTGCCTGTGACTGCCCATCCCTGCCCGTCCTGTTGGGGTGTCTGTCCCAGGGCCACACAACAAAAGACTGGGGGTGCACGCTGGGACCCTGACTATGGCTGTACACATTCCCAGCCTCTCTGAACCTGTCTGCTTCTGGAAAACTCCAACCCTGGCTCAGCTCACCTGCAGGCTTGATCCACATTGCTGTCTTCTGTAGAGTCACCACACTTGGCCCTGGGGGAAGAGCCAGGAAGGAGCTGGGCCACGGCCCATTAAACCCTGGAGTCAGAGCCTGCTGGGGCCCTCTCCCTCAAGTTGGTTCCCCTAAGGGACCCCACGTCTGCCAGCTGGGAACACCTCCTTAAGGTGGAGTGGGGGGACGTGGCCCTGGGCTTTGCAGGTAATGGAAATAGTGTCATTAACAACCCTCATGGGTCCCAGAACTTTATCACCCATGTAAGAGTTCGATTCTTTTTTCCCATCTGGCCCCACAACAGCCAGGGAAGACAGGCAGAGCCAGGATTGTCCCCATTATTTGAGTGCTGAGGAAAAATCCAGTGAAGGGAAATGACTTGCCCAGGGTCACATGAGTGGCTACCGGCAGAGCTGGGATTTGGGCCCAAGATTCCCGTTGTAGTTCAGCTGTTCAGCAGCACATCGGCCAATGGCAGAGACCTCAGTTCTTTCCAGCTATGTCTCCTTGGACAAATCCCTTAACCTCCCTGGGCCTTTATTTTCTTACCTGTGAAAAGGGTATAACAACATTGCCTATCCTGCAGGCTTCTGGGAAGATTTAGGTGCTGAGCTCGGGACTAGCACACGGTAAACATTCAGTAAGTGAGAGCTGTTATTTGGATAAACCAAAATTGTCCCACCGGGGCACACTACCACAGCTGTTCCAGGAGGGACTTGCTAAGGTTCTGTGGGAAGAACGTGAGGCAGGGCGGACTGTGCCCCAGACCCAGGCAGGGCCCAAGCTGGATCACAGACTCTTCGTACCTCAGTCTGTCAGATTCCTTCCTGTGGCTTTCTGACTCTGTCACGCTTCCACTAATCTGTATAAAATTTAGACAATTTAAAAAATTTCACTAGTAATAAATAGATCCCATTGTAAAATAGCTTAAGCAATATGGAGATTTATGGAGTAAAAGTTAAACGCTTTCTTCACACCAACCCTTCCTCATATTTCCCCTCTTCCCCCTTCCCAAAGGTAACAATTTGGTGTGTTCCTTTCACACCTTCCCTAAGCATGTGTGTGTGGTGAGGGTTGGGGGCACTATTTCGTTTTCCCTCTAACATAGAGTCATTTTGTTCTTTTTTAAAAAAGATTTTATTTATTTATTTGACACACACAGAGAGATTACAAGTAGGCAGAGAGGCAGGCGGGGAGCGGGGGAGCAGGACTCTGGGATCATGACCTGAGCAAAAGGCAGAGGCTTAACCCACTGAGCCACCCAGGTGCCCTAGAGTCATTTTGTTCTTATGGTGTCACTTATATTCCAACTTACTGAGTCTTGGAAACTTTCTGTCTGACATACTTCATTCTTTTAATCTGTTACTTGGTATTTCCTAGTATGGCTACGACACTAATTATTTCATATATTTTCAGATTTCAAAATATTTCATCAGTTCCCTGCCAATGAACAGCTAGGTTATACACAATTAGTGCTATTCTGAACATATTATAATTAATGTCCTTTTAACATGCATTTTGGGGATAGGTATCCAAATATTACTCTCAGATTGATCCTTAAAAGTAGAACTCCTGGGCCAAGCAGCAAGCACTTTTTATTTTATTTTATTTTGTTTTGTTTTATTTTAAATCAACTAGTTACTATATAGTGCATTGTTAGGATCAGAGGTAAACTTTAGGGATCCATCTGTTGCAGCAAGCACATTTTAAAGTGGAATAGGTGTGCATGCACAGGGACGTCCCAGCTTCAAACCCAGAGACTCCAAGAACAGGAACTCCAGCAGTGACTGAGGTGACCTCGTTGCACCTGTACCTACTGCTGCTGCCCAGACCCATGGGAAAAGCATTTCAGTCCACAGTAGAAACTTCCAGAATTCATGTCTGCAGACTGTAGATTTACAACTGCGGGATGCAAGGTTACTATGCCATTGGCAGCTTCTTGGAAACCAAAAGAATAGTACAGCAGAGGCTGTAGCCCCTTCTGATCGAAGGAACTTCTGAGGGGACTGAAGACGGTTTGGGAAATTTTGTTGAAGAACAAACCAGAACTTTCTTTGGTCTCTCCTCCTCTCCAGATCTACTCCTTCCAACTAAAGAGAGGAATTTTGGTTTGGGATAAATTTGTATATGTGGATCTTTGCTTCAGGGCCACAAAGGTAAAAGCTGAGGGTTTTTCTAGGGGAGAAGGTCTAACCACTCGCAAGTTAAAGGCAAAGAATTCCCGCAGAATCACTGGACTGTTAGGTGGATTTTTGTTCTGTTTTCTGTTCCTCAGACATGACCGAGCTCCTTTTCTGTGTGTGTGTGTGTGTGTGTGTGTGTGTGAATAAAACGAAAGAAGTTTATTAAGTGAAGATACAGAAAAAGCTCTCAAGAGTAAGAGGGCACCCCAAAAGGGTTGCCCACAACAGAGCTCCTTAATAAACACCTACTGCCATGATGGTGTTGTATGGCGACAGATGGTAGCGGCACAGCATAACGTCTAGACTTTGCCGAATCACAATTTGTAACGTTGTGCATCAACTATACTTCACTAAAAAAAAAAAAAGAAAAATTAAAAATCAGGTTTGCACATAAACAAAAACAGGTGCGCCTGGGTGGCTCAATCAGTTAAGTGTCAGACTCTTGCTTCTTGGTGGGGTTGTGATCTCAGGCTCCTGAGATCAAGCCCCATGTTGGGCTCTGCGTACAGCAGGGAGTCCGCTTGGAATTCTGTCTCTCCCTCTGTGTCTGCCCTCCTCCCCCTGCTCTCATTCCCTCTCTAAAAATAAATAAATAACATCTTAAAAAAAAAAAAAAACCCTCCCAAAACCTCCAAAGCCAGCTTTTGGCAGCATGAAAAGGACTAAAGTCTTTCTGGGTGTGACAAATGAAACTAACAAGACTCGGTTATTGGTAGGAAGGGCTCACAGAGAACACAACCATCATTTGAACTAGGGTAGGTCAGAGAAAGCAAACTGAAACCAAGATTTAGATCCCTTTCAGGTTTCTAATTTTATTTCGTTTTACCTACAAAAATGAGCCAAAATAGAACTAATCTGGTGGCTGAGATTTCTTTGCAAAAAGCCAACACTTTAAGACTTCCTAGTGTAACAGTAGGGGATAAAATATGATTTACTTTATTACCTCTGAGAATGAAAACGTCCTCAGGCTTCTAGAAAATGATGGGCTGTTTGATACCCATGGTAACAAATAGTCCTCAGAACTTGTTCTAAACCTGTTTAATTGCTCAATGACAGCTTTGCACTAATATCCATGTTCCTGAAAGCCAGCCAGTCTAAAAGTCAGCCACCCAGCAACACCCTCATCCCAGTAACCACACTTCCACCACCGAAGGCAAACTCTTCCCTCAATACCAGCACCACTGAAGGTCCACCCCTCCACATCGTCCCCAGCCCTGTGTGAGATCAGCTCCCCGTGTTCCTCAGAACCATATGCTGGAACATTCCCAATGCTTAACTTGTGGTAAGTTCAGCCTTCTATTTTCAGGTGTGGCGTGCTGGTCTCTGCCTTTGACATTTTGTATTTATGTCTCTGCAGTGCAGTCGTAATGTTCCCTCCTTCACTTTTGATTTTAGTAATTGGGGGTCTTTCTCTTTTTTTTTCTTAGTCAATCTACCTAAATGTTCATCAATCTTATTGATGTATTCAAAGACGCAGTTTTGATTTTGTCAATTTTTCCCATCCTTTTTTTTATTTGTTTCCATTCTAATCTTTTTTTTAAAGATTTTATTTATTTATTTGTCAGAGAGAGAGAGCAAGCACAGGCAGACAGAGTGGCAGGCAGAGTGGCAGGCAGAGGCAGAGGGAGAAGCAGGCCCCCTGCCAAGTAAGGAGCCCGATGTGGGACTCGATCCCAGGACGCTGGGATCATGACCTGAACCAAAGGCAGCTGCTTAACCAACTGAGCCACCCAGGTGTCCCTCCATTCTAATCTTTATTGTTATTTCATGCCTACTGCTTGCTTTGAGTTGAGTTTGTTTTTAAAGAAAAATGATAAAAGAATAATTTCTTAGAGTAAAAATTAGATTATTAATAAATAACTTAATAATTAATCTAATAACAATAGATGATTAACTTGAGATTTTTCTTCTTTTTTTCATATGAGCATTTATGGCTCTACATTTCTCTCAAAGCACTTGTTTTAGCTGTGTCCCATGATTTTGACTATGTTCTGTTTTCATTTTCTACAAGATATTTTCTGATTTTCCTTGTGATTTCTTTTTTGACCCATTGGTTTTTTTAAGGGTGTGCTGTTTAATTTCCACATATTTGTGGAAGTGGCATTCAGTGATAGAGTTTTTATTATTTTAAAGATGTATAGAATAGAATAATGGGCAGGTTATTTAAAATATATATGACTTGGAACCAAAATATCTAGTTTAGTAATAATGATGGCATCAAAGATGGAACTAGACCTGGTCCTGTGGACGATTCTGGGAATATATTTGAAGAACACGTAAGAGGAGGATAAAAGAAAGTAAAGTGAACCATGCTGTTTGAAACATAAACAGAAAGCACAAAATAAGAATTTAGCATACTATAAGCATTTTACTTAGCACCAAGAATATAAGAAATTAATGCAGAGGAAATGGTATTACCATAAATATCATTCTTGTAATGGAATCATAATCTCATGACTACATAAGTATTTTCACTACGTATAAGTGGTAAGTGGAACCATCTTTAGAGCTCAACGTTGTAACCAAGTTTAGAAGCATTTTAAACTAGCATTTGACATTTCAGAATTCATTTTTTAGTGTTTTTTCTTCCTTCCTCTCCCAATAACATTGAAATATAAAATATACCATATAGTAGGCTCATGATATATGTAGTTGATATATGTCACTTAGCAGACAGATTTTATTTTCTTGACAAGAAGCATAGGAAGCCACTTGTGAGGACAGACAAATGATCAGATTTTTTAAAAAATCAGATTATTGCTGCCTGAAAACCAGTTGGCTTATGGAATTATCCTAATGCTTGGTTAAAAAAAGAAACCTCCACTGGGAAGAATCAGTAACACTGGGACATCAGTCCCACATGCCTTGGCTCAGGATAAGCCCTGCACCCTTAGGGAGAAGTGAGATGGATTTTAAGAAAGTATTTTCCTGATGTACATGTACCTTATCTGAGCTTAACGTAAGAGCGCTTCACAGACCTTAATTCTGGCAGGCAGTCATCTGATATGTCCCTGGTTTGTTCCCTCATTTCCTCTTCCTGACGACTTTTTCTCTCTTCAATTCACCAGTACCTCTTCCTGTTGTCATTCTAGCCCATCAGGATAGGAGTGCACGGAGTCCCATCCCACACTCACCCTCCTGGCAGCAGCCATGCCTGCATTCATTCTGTCTTCCAGCCTATTCCCATGGACGAACTCTTCATGCTCCTACCTAAGGCCAGTCTCTCCAGCGATGCCCCCGTCCTTCTCCCACCACCACTTTTTTTTGCTCGAACAAAAACTTGATCTCTACCAACTGTTGCTTAACTTTTCAAAATCAAGGTGCAGACCAATCTTCTTTTTTTTTTTTTAGATTTATTTATTTATTTATTTATTTGACAGACAAAGATCACAAGCAGGCAGAGAGGCAGGCAGAGAGAGAGAGAGGAGGAAGCAGGTTCCCCGCTGAGCAGAGAGCCCGATGTGGGGCTTGATCCCAGGACCCTGGGATCATGACCTGAGCCGAAGGCAGAGGCTTTAACCCACTGAGCCACCCAGGTGCCCCCAGACCAGTCTTCTAATTTGTTACTATTTCTCCAAGAAAGAGAGAATATAGCTGTATTTATATGTTGTATATTTGTGTGTAAGTATATGGATTTGTTTATATTTAAAATGGGAAGAAAAAATGACTAAAAGCAATTTTTAAAAATTTTTAATTATTTATTTATTTGACAGAGAGAGAGAGATCACAAGTAGACAGAGAGGCAGGCAGAGAGAGAGGAAGGGAAGCAGGCTCCCCGCTGAGCAGAGAGCTTGACTTGGGGCTCGATCCCAGGACCTTGAGATCATGACCTGAGCCAAAGGCAGAGGCTCAACCCACTGAGCCACCCACGCACCCCTAAAAACAATTTTTGTAAAGGGAGTGCAACAGGTGGAAGGAGCAGAAATGGGGACAAGAATTCACTAAAAATGCCTTGTTTCACAATTTTGACTTAAAATTTTTACCATCGCGACTTTAAAAGACCCCATTGCTATTTGCTGAAATTCTCACTCTCTGCTAATCCCCCTGCTTCAAGTCCCATCACATGCTGCAACTTTATCACAATTTGCTAAGAAAGATTTTCTTTCCTTTAACATATGCCACAAGAATGTCACCACCTGTGCCATTCACTTTTCTGAGAGTGATTTTCCTTCCTGCCTTTTTCAGGGGCACTGTAGTTCTGTCCACTCCAGACCCTTTTTTGACCTGTGGGATTTCTGAGGAAGACTGAGTCACAAAGTCTTCTGTGTTTGTTGAGTGAGAACTCCATTTCTTGACTGAGGTGGGGTCTAATCTAAAAGAATCAGCACCCCATGACAAGGAGGCCGTCCCACATTCTGGTCAGCTCCAGAACGAAACCTCTCCTTCTTGATGGGAGTAACTCAGGGCTTCTGTTCCGTCAGTCCATATCCACCACGTTGTTAACTCCATGAAGACTACTAAACATGCAGTAGCAGTTGCCATAGGTTAAAAAATATTTACAGGAGACCTTTTTGTCTTGGATTAAACACCATCCTCCATGCTCCCACCATCCCCTGTGCTTCCCTTTGATACGGCACCTAACACACTGTGCTATTCTTCCTCAAGTCCATCTTTCTCACTAGATTGTAAGCAAATTGAGGGCAGTGACTGTCCTGATCTCTCTCTGTGGGTCTCTAGCTTCTACCACAAGGTCTAGCACCTCCCAAAGGTTAATCAAAGTCTTCTTAAATGGATAGATGAACGGGAAAAATTATATTGGACAGCTTAATGCTTACTCTGAATGCAAAAACCACCACAAACTCTCCTACCCATGGAAAGACTTGGACTGAACATTGAGAACTACCATTGCAGCCTCTGCCTGATGGCATGTTTTCCTGTAAGAGTTTATTATGAAATACAGTATTCATATGGAGCCAAAATGTATTAAGTCTATATAGAGAGTTTGATTATAAAGTGAACTCCATGTCACCACCATTCAGGGGAGAATGAAACTGACAATTCCTCAGAAGGCCATTGGTATCCTTCTCTGATTTACAACCCTCTCCCTCTCTTACAGGAATAACCCTGATTTTTGTTTTTATAATAATTATGCCTTCTCTTTTCTTCATAGTGTATGACATCTATATGCATTGATAAAAAATGTAGTTTAGGTTTGCCTGTCTTTGAACTTCATATAACTGGAATCATACTATATATATCCTTTTGAGTCATGGTTCTTTCACTCAACACTAGATTCTTTGATCTCTTCCTGGGAGATACTCATGTTGTGTGCATATGTAATTCCTTCATATTTTATTGGCATACAGCATTATGTTTAACGAACATTTTACAAGTTAGAGAAGAAATTAGCTGTGCCAAATAATAGGATATGTGTATCTTCAACATTGTAAAATAGTGATAAAGTGTTTTCCAAAGTGGTTGTGCCAACAAACATGTCCACTATCGGAGTATGAGCTCTGTCTACCCGCATGTTCACCACCTTGGGCATTGCTGACTTTGACATTTTAGCCAGTGTGGTGGCTTTCCAGTGGTATTTGTTGTAGTAACTTGCCCCTCACCTGTTACTACTAGGTTAAGCCTGTTTTCTTAGATTTATTGAACATTTGCTTGTGAAGTATTTTGCTAATTTACCTAATGACTTATTTTTAAAAATTGACCTGAAGAAATTCTCTATATATTCTAGATGAATCCCGAATCCTTCAGTTAGTCATATGCATTGCAAATAACTTTCTGTTCTGTAGTTTGGCATTCTACCCTCTTCCTTGAGTCTTTTGCTGAACAGAGATCCTACAAATTTAAAGCAGTCAAATGTATCCTTTGTTTTTTTCTAGCTTCAGAGCTTTAAAAAAATCTTGCTTAAGAAATATCTCCCCAGGGGTGCCTGGGTGGCTCAGTGGGTTAAAGCCTCTGCCTCTGGCTCAGGTCGTGGTCCCAGGGTTCTGGGATCGAGCCCCGCATTGGGCTCTCTGCTCAGCAGGGAACCTGCTTCCTCCCCCCTCTCTCTCTCTGCCTGCCTCTCTGCCTACTTGTAATCTCTGTCTGTCAAATAAATAAATAAAATCTTAAAAAAAAAAAAAGAAATATCTCCCCATCCCAAGATGAGGGATGTAGTCTCCTATATAGTTTTGTAGTTTTGCCTTCCATATTCAGGTATTGAATGAGATTGCTTTTTGTGTTTGCTTGAGCTGAGAGGCAAATTTCATTTTTTGACATACGGATACCTGATCGTACTGATACCATTTATTATATGCCCATCTTTACAATGATCTGCAATGTCATTTCCTTCATATATGGATTGTTCATATATTTAAGGGTCTGATTCTGGGCTTTCTCTTCTGTTCCATTGACGCATATGTCTATTCATGTCTTTTTTTTTAATTTAAAGATCTTTTATTTATTTATTTATTTGCTAGACAGAGATCACAAGTAGGCAGAGAGGCAGGCAGAGAGAGAGAGGAGGGAAGCAGGCTCCCTGTCAAGCAGAGAGCCCAATGCGGTGCTTGATCCCAGGACCCTGGGATCATGACCCAAGCTGAAGGCAGAGGCTTTAACCCACTGAGCCACCCAGGCACCCCTCTATTCATGTCTTAATAACTAACCTTTCTGTGTTCTCATCTTTATTACTATTTTAGCCTTATTAAAAAATCTATGTGATACTTTTATGAGACTGACCCACTGCCCACTGAACTAAGAAAATGATAATTTTGACACTTTAAAGAAGATAATTTCTCTATTCTATCTGACATTTTTCTCTCCACAGAAGTGTTGATTTCATAACCTAGTCTATCATTAATGGAAATAGAAGTCTCAATGGTATATTTTGGGCTCTACTCTAAGTCATTCTTCCTGTCAAGAAATTTTTTGATGGCATTCTTTCTTTTTAGCACACTGGTATCTTGGAAGCAGAATTAGCTACATCGAAGGATAAAGGGTCTCCAGAATGCCCTGGGTCCCAGAGACTTGTTGTTCTGGTGATGGCTACTTTGACATCCTTGTTCCCCAGGGTGTAGATGAGAGGGTTGAGGACAGGGGTGAGAGGAGCATACACCACATTGCACATGATGTGGGAGTCGAGGGGCAGGTCAGCCCTGTGGGCAACAGAGGCTATGGCAAGCCACGTGTGAGTAGTAGGTACCAACCACCAGGAGGTGGGAGCAGCAGGTGGAGAAGGCTTTCAAATGTCTTTCTCAGGAGCTGATGTGAAGCACCAAAGCCAGGATGTGGGCACAGGAGAGAAGCACCAGGAGAAGGGGCAGGAAGGACACCTCCATGGCAGTGCAGAAGCCCATGAAGGTCTGGGGCATGGTGTCAGAACAGGAGGCCTGGACCATAGCTAGGTGGTCACAGAAGCAGCGAGAGATGTGAGCAGTGTTGTCAAAGGCCAAGCGGGAAGTCTGCACCCCTGAGGGGATGGGCAGAAGGAGGGCAGTGAGCCAGACACAGGCTGCCAGAGTGGCATCAGTGTGCGGGTCATGAGGACAAGGTATAGCACAGGGGGTGGCAGATAGCCACAGCCACATAGCAGTCATAGCCACGGCCATCAGGATAAAGGCTTCTGAGGAGAAGCTGTGGAAGAGGTGAATCTGCAGGAAGCAGGCGGGGAAACTGAGGACACGGTCCCCAAGCAAGAGGAGGGATGGCATCCTGGGGACAGTGTGGTGCAGAGGATGTCCAGGGCTGAGAGACTGATCAGGAAGAAGTCCATGAGCTTATGGATTCTGGGTTCTCTCACCACAGCCATAGGATGAGCATGTTCCCCACCAGGATGAGCAGGTAGAGGAACAGGAAGAAGAAAGATGGGAAGGAAGAGGAACACCTGTGGAGAGGGGATGCTCACCAGGTAGAAGATTGGTGGAAATTCTTTTGATCCATTACAGGCTGTAGCCTCCACGGTGAGACAGAGCTGCCTGCCAGGGTGACAGGCAGCCAGCGCTTCTGGAAACCAGGAGTCTGGAATGAGGAATCTGTAGACATCACTGTACAATTATTGCAACCCAAATGATTTATGGCCAAGTTTAGAGGACTGGTGGTACCCTCCAATACTGTTTCTTCCATCTTAACCCACAATTCCCTCTTTCCATCTTCCATCAAGCACTCAGGAGGTACCTCCCTACAATGGGCAAGGCTGTGAAAAGGTGAGCAAAGCATCCTGTCTTCACAGGGCTTACTTACATTCTGGCAACAGGCTGATATATTTAAAAGATAATATACAGTTAGTTGTCTGGTTACAACCGTGATAAGTACATTGAAAGAGCCTCTGTCATGACCTGACAAGCGGGTGAATCTCATTGTCTCCATTTTATTTTATTTATTTATTTGACAGAGAGCTAGAGAGTGAGCCCAAGTAGGCAGAGCGACAGGCAGAGAGAGAGGGGGAGAAGCAGGCTCTCCGCTGAGTAGGGAACCTGATGCGGGGCTTGATCCCAGGACCCTGGAATCATGACCTGAGCTGAAGGCAGCTGCTTAACCAACTGAGCCACCCGGTGCCCCTTATTGTCTCCATTTTAAAGGGTTAACCCTCAGTTGGTCAAAATCCATTCTGACAAATCCAGTCGCCATTTTTTTTCTCACACCCTCATCCAGGTAAGGCAGAGTAAGGCATCTGAGAGGCAGAATAAGGCATCTGAGAGGCAGAAATGCAGAGGGTCAAGGTCAGAAACAATTGAGTCCAGCTGTTTACTCTGGTCTGCTCTGCTTTGCAGATGGATGTACAGATGCTATGACCTGTAGGACAGGTGCACATGACTTCTCACCGCCAGGCGGCGCTGGACCACCCAACAGGCACACCAAGTATGTGCAGGCTCACCAGCGGAGCAGGGGCACCAGAAATAATTTCTGAAAGAATTTTACATTTGATATTTCCAAGCATTGTTCAACTGGCCCATCCTAGGAGATATCCAAGTTTGGCTGGATCTTCTTACACTTAATTTACACGTTAGGGTTCTTGTTTTACTCTGGATTACCTAGGATGTGTGAACGATGCAGGCCCGTGCTGCAGGTCCAAAGGGTAGTATTTCCCAGGGCACAGAACTTACCACCATAATTGGCGAGGCTGCCCCCTGTCTGGATTTTCCTCCAGCCAATTACACAGCTGGACCAAAGAACCAGTCACCGGAATGCACAACCTGACACCGTCCTTCACGTCCATCGCCCCCTCTCATCATCCAAGCTTACCAGGGAGCGGTTATGCCCTTAAGCGAGCGTGAATCTGAGGGTCTGTTCAAGGCCATGGCTGGTGAGGGAGACAGCAAGGGGTGTTCTGAGCCCCGCTGGGCCACCAAGAGTGCTGGCTCTTGGACCAGCTCTGCCACTTGCCTGCTGTGACTTTGGGTCCCTGAGACTTGGTTTTCACATCTGGGCAGTGAGGGCTTTGGAGGGAAAGATCTCTGGGGGGTTTCCAATTCAATGAGCTCTATTTGGAGGTTCCTCTCTGTGGTTGACAGATCAGATATCACAATGGTCCATGCCCAAAGGGAGAGAGTGGGAGGAGCCCCTGGGTGGCTCAGTCTGTTAAGTGCCTGCCGTCAGCTCAGATCACAATCTCCAGGTTCTGGGATTGAGCCCCGTGTCCGGCTCACAGATCAGCGAGGAGTCTGCTTCTCCCTCTCCCTCTGCTCTTTCCCCTGCTTGTGCTTGCTGTGTCTCTGTATCTCTCTCAAATGAATACATTTCAAAAAAAAAAATCTTAAAACAAAGGGAAAGGGTAAGGGCTCTCCCGCCTAGTGAGTACGTGCTGTCAGCCAGGTTCTTTCCTTTCATCTTGTCACGTGGACCTTAGTGGTCAAGTGTGTGGACTTGGGAATCAGAAAGGACCTGATTCCAATCTCAGCTCCTACTTCCAGCAGTGTGACCCTGGGCAAGTCACTTCCCTGTCCTGGAGCTTATTTCCCTCACCTGTGACCTCCTGGGTTGTTGTGATCCTTATGGAGAGAATGCTTAGGCAAGGCTTACATGTGACCCTGGAACACGCAGGGATCAGAACTTGGCCTGTGTTTCCACTGGTGACTGCTGTCATCAGCTTTGCTCTCCTGGGGGAGAGGCTTGGTCTAAGATCCCACCGCCTGTGAATGCAACCCAATCTGTCTTCCTGATCTCCAGCCCTGGTTCTACATCCCTCCCCCCATATCCTTGCCCCTGTCTCTTCACTCCCGTCTTTGCTGAGCTTTGACACTCCCTTCCTCCCCAACTCCCTCACCTGTCAAGCCCTGTCACCTTGGTATCTTCTGTGGCATCTCATTTGTGTCTTCCAACATGGCCTGGCAGGGAAGCACCAGGCAGGAGCTGAGCTGTGTTAAGCCCTCCAATCCCTCCTTCAGCCAGATTTGCTGGGGCTCTCTCCTTCAAGATAGGGCTCCTTTGGAGAGCTTTGCCCTCTCATCACCCAGGATCAACTTCTTAGCTCCTCCTAGAGCATGTGTTGAGAGGGGACTTACCTCTGGGATTTGCTGAAAATGAGGACAGCTTTGTTAACAGCCCTCATGGGCTCCAGAACTTATAGCCAATGGGACAGCTTTTATTGACATTATTCTCTCTGGTCTTCAGAAGAACCAAAGGAGACAGGCAGCCCAAGAGGAGGAAACTAAGGTCCAGAGAAGTGAAGGGAAGATTTAATGAGATAGGGATATTGGCTGCTTGGAGTGAAACACGATTATCTGAAAATTTCTCCAGGAGCTTTCTGTGTTCTACGTGGCAATATCCAGGGGGAGAGGCTGCCTGCATAGATTTAATTTCCCAGGGGACTGGTGGTGTCTATTTCCTGCAGGAAAAGATGCAAGTTTCATGGGTTCTGAGAGTCTCAGAATGCCAGATGGTTTACCAGAACTACAGTCACTAGCCGGCATCTGAGCTTAGACTGTTGCATAAAGCTCATAAAGCTACTCTCTTGCTCCCTTTCCTCTCCAAAGAGAAACAATCAGCATCAGAACATTAGAGCTGTTAGCAGCCAAGGCTCAGCTGCTAGAGGGCAGGCCACCAACTGTGTCTACTACAGTCTATCACTCAAACCGCATAGATTTCATTCACTCATCACAAGAAGTTCACTCCATTTGGACCTAGGCTTTCCAGGATTCTGATTAGTAACAATCTGGGGGGAAATTTCTACTGCCTCTGCCACTGTAGCCAGCCCCATGGCTGCAAGGGAGGTTCATCCTCTCTCTCCTCTACCACCCATTCTAGATTCCCTCCTCCTTTCCCTTTATGTTCAATCACCTCGGTTGGTCTGGATGGATTCCCTTCTAGCATGACCCAGACCCTCATCCCTGACAGCTTTGAGCCCTGTTTATGATTGCTCTCATGGCCCATTTATAGTTAAATTTGGTTGCGGAAGAAACAAGAAATGCTCCTGTCCCTGAGTGCCAACCTCCCAGCCCTGGCCGTGTATGAGCAGCCTCATTCTCTCCTGAAGATCAGGGTCAATTACACTTGCAAGTGTAGTAACTCTTTTTCTGATTGCTGATGTACTTGCACAGTGGGCTTAAAATGGCCAGATAGCTGTCGTAGCTTTAAATTTAGTGAGACTCACTCTGTCTCCTGTGGAATCAGGACCATTTAATCCACAGAGCCTAAGCGCCCAGCTAGCTCAGTCGGTAGAGCATGAGACTCGGTACCATTTAATCCACAGAGCCTAAACTGTAGGGACTGGAAAGACAGATGCCCCACAAGGGGTCATTGTGGGTGACAGTGAGTGGAGCCACTCTATCATCCACCCACTGGCTCTTGGCAGGAAGCGTCACTTTTTAATGGGTATCCAAGCTGAAAACATATCCTTCCCTTTGGACAACACTCCTTGATGGGAGCAGTCAGTGGTTTTCTTAGGCAATTATTTCAAGCCCCCGACCTGCCCTCAACTATATTTCTGACACACAAGTGCTTGTGAACCAACAAGTGACATCAATGCCAAAAATAAAAGAACTTAATAGGAAAAACATTTAACATTGAATTAAATGCAAACTTCTTGTTCCCCACAATGCCCTTAGCTTCTCTCTGTCCGATCATCTTCCATTATTTGCTGCATGTGACTCCCCACTAGATCATGGTGATCTTGAGGACAGCAACGCGTCTGGTTCCTTTCTGTCTCTGGCATCCAGTAAAATTTTTTCTGAATGATTGGATGATTGTATTCATCACATTAGTGATTTATGAAAACTACAATTATTCTGTAGCACCAGAAGGAAACATTCTTTTTTTTTTTTAAAGATTTTATTTATTCATCCGATAGACAGAGATCACAAGTAGGCAGAGAGGCAGGCAGAGAGAGAGAAGGAAGCAGGCTGTCCACAGAGCAGAGAGCCGGATGCGGGGCTTGATCCCACGACCCTGGGATCATGACCTGAGCCGAAGGCAGCGGCCTTAACCCACTGAGCCACCCAGGTGCCCCAGAAGGAAACATTCTTGATCCAGCGTTTGAGGCCCAGGTTTTGGCTGTTTGCTCAATTGAATGAGGTTAATTTAGACCGCTGAAGTTCATTTAAAAATATGTACTGTGTTTCCATCCTACGCTAGGCATTGTCATTAGTGTCCAGGGATCTGAGCTAGTTGTGTCTAAGGATCAAGAGTCCCCAGAATGCCCTGGGTCCCAGGGACATGCCCTACTGGTGATGGCGGCTTTGACATCCTTGTTCCCCAGGGTGTAGATGAGAGGGTTGAGGACAGGGATGAGAGGAGCATACACCACATTGCCCACGATGAGAGAGTCGAGGGACAGGTCGGCCCTGTGGGCCAGAGAGGCTATGGCAATGCGTGAGTAGTAGGTACCAACCACCAGGAAGCGGGAGCTGCAGGTGGAGAAGGCTTTCGAACGTCCTTCTCAAGAGCTGATGCAAAGCACCGGAGCAAGGATGTGGGCACAGGAGAGAAACACCAGGAGAAGGGGCAGGAAGGGCACCTCCATGGTGATGCAGAAGCCCATGAGGGTCTGGGACATGGTGTCAGAGCAGGAGTTCTGGACCACAGCCAGGTGGACCAGAAGCAGCAAGAGATGTGAGCAGTGTTGTCAAAGGCCAAGTGGGAAGTCTGCACCCCTGAGGGGATGGGTGGGAGGAGGGCAGTGAGCCAGACACAAGATGCCAGGGTGGCATCGGTGTGCGGGTCATGAAGACAAGGTATAGCCCGGGGGCGGCAGATAGCCACAAAGTGGTCATAGGCCACAGCCACCAGGATGAAGGCTTCTGAGCAGGAGAAGCTGTGGAAGAGGTGAATCTGCAGGAAGCTGAGGACACGGGGAAACTGAGGACATGGTCCCCAAGCAAGGGGAGGGATGGCATCTTGGGGACAGTGGTCATGGTGCAGAGGATGTCCAGGGCTGAGAGACTGATCAGGGAAGAAGTCCATGGGCTTGTGGAGGCTGGGATCTGGTGAGGTAGCCTAGTCCCTGCCACCACAGGTGAAGGAACATTCTGGGTATAGTAAGGTTGATGGGACCCTTACAAGACTTTGCCCACCGTTAGCTCTAGAATCTTGAGTGCAGTCATTTGGCACAAGCTAATCTGGTTCGGAGATCTCTAAATGGAAGTTCCTGGATGGAGTTTTTAGATCTGAGATATCAGGAAGATAACAAGATCACTGGTTGAGGATAACAAGGATAAGGCCTGCAGTGAAAGCTTGACATTATTTGCCATAAGGTTCTCTTGATTCTACCTTCCTCCCTCTGAGTCTAGGATTGTCAGTGGTTTCTGATAGAGGCTTCCAGATCATGAGCTCTACAGAACTTGTGGGAACACTTCTTTGGGGACACCGAGATAACCATTTCCGTACAGCTCTGGATTTGATTCCTCCTCTATACCCCACTTATTCTTGTCTCACTCCATCTGGGCTGGGATGTTGTGTCTCTTGAATCAGCGTCCCTTGTTCCTATATTTCCATTCCCTTGAGGATTCCCTTTCTGGGCCATCTTATTGTGGGAGGGATAGGGAGAGTGGTTCCCTCTGAGGAACACTACAGACTGCTGTCTCCTTAGCACAAGATTAGCTTCCCTGTCCCTGGAGCCGCTAGTGGAGCCCTCCGTCTGTCCCTGTATAACCTGGGTGCCTGTGACCTGTCTTTGTATCCTGGCTATTTTGTCATATCCAGGGAGCAACCAGAACTAATTTTCCCAATTGTCCCAGAACTGCCTGGTTTTAGTCCTGAAATTTCCATGTCCCAGGAAATCTCTCTGTCCCCAGCAAACCTGAATGTTGGTTACCCCAGAAGGGTAGAGGTACTGTATATGACTTGGGAGGGGGTCATTTCCCGAGTTGAAGATGAATTCTCCCTATTGGGGGAAAAAAAAAACCAAAACCCGGCCTCCAGGGACCTTCCATATGTCTTTTCCCTTCCTGGCTGCAGCAGCTTGGCAAGTGTTAGTCATCAGCCATTTTACGCCCAGCACCCCAGAGCATTCCTTTCTTGGCCCCAGTTCAGAGGGCACTGCAGAGAACTGGGAAGACTCGGAACTGGTGTCAGGAGAGCTGGCAGATCGCTCCACTGGGAGGCACCCTGCTCCCCGGAGGAGGCGGCTGAAGAAGGTCATCGCTCAACCCTGGCCGCTGGCCCGATTCCAGAAGGGAGACCCTGCAACCCCCAGAACTGAGCTGCAGGAGGTGTGGGCTTGCCCTTGACCTTGACTCAGTGATCTGGGGCCAGAATATGTTGACATTCAGATCACTGCCTCTCTGTCCCAACCATGGCATGAGCAGTGTTGCCTCGTTTTCCAAGACCACCTCCTGCTTCTCTCTTAACAAAACCCTTCTCATGTCACAGGATGTATAAGAGTGGAAAGGGCCCTGCAGAGAAGCCAGTCTCCAGTTCTTTCTTCGCAAACGAAGAATCTGTGGGGCTGAGGGTGGGGAGCAAGCCCAGGTCAACAGCAGCTTGTTGCCAGACTTGGTCCTGGAAAGCAGGCCTCCGGGCTCTAACCTTGGCCTCCGTCCACCAAGCTTGGACACCTGGAGAACTGGGAAGCTCTGCTTTCCACCTAGGGAAAAATTAGGCCAAAGTTTTTATTTTCCACTCTAGATTTTTAGGCTGATGTCAGAGACAACTATAAATTTCTATTTCTTTCTGAGGGTGTTTTCCAACAGTTTCAGATGGGCTGGTTACCAAACGGAGGCCCTACATGGCTAGAAAAATGCTCTTTTCGAGAAATGCCTTAGGGAAGAGATGGACTGACCCAGCTGTGAGGAGAAAGTCATGGCAGCCAGGCCCCATGTCCTGAGCAGAAATGTTATATGCCCCACACCTGGCAAAACCAGCTCATCGGAAAGCCTCAAGAAATATTTTTTAATAAATGAATTTATGACTAAAATGGTTCACCTGAGGGAAACTCAACTTTTTCCCCTAATGGACTCGTCAGCAGGGTTTTCTATTTTCTTCTAGCACTGAAATTGATTCAAACCATGTTCCCTGTGAGTCGCTATGAAGCCAAGTGGCTGTGCCCTCCGTAGACTGGGCCCGTGGGAGCGGCGCATGCCAGGTTTGCTGGGTGATCACGGAGCATCAGAGCCAGAAGCCTCCTGAAACCCCATTACGATTGTCTGATCCCCATTTCATTCTTTCCTCATTTCCATGTCTCCTCGTCTTTTAAATTAAAAAAGCCCAGAGAAGGGAGTGACTTGCTCAAGGTCACACGGGGGTTGGTGGCAAAGCCACACTAGCAGTCACATTCCTGGCTCCTTGCCCAGGCCCCCCAAAGGGGCCACCTTTGGGAAAGCACCAAAGCTTCCCCATCTGGAGGCCCAGATCATTCTGGGAGTTGTCATCCTCATCTCCCTCATTGGCCTGTGGGTTCCTTGGGCCTGGAGATTGTTTCTGACTCCTCTCCTAGAAAACCAGCTTCTCAGTGGGACCCATCTTGCTTCTTGGTGATTCCACAGAGAGACACTGGAGCATGGCCGTCCCCACAACCTCAGGGAATCCTCTCCAGCATTCCTGCAGAATCAGACAACACTTGACTTTATGGAGACCTTCTGGTCCTGCTCCTTTATTGTTGCTGATAGCAAAGGAGAGGCCCAGAGTGGGGCTATGACCTGGCTAAAATCACACAGCAAATTACAAGCAGAACCAGCCTGCCCAGGATGCTATAAATTCAGGCAGAAAGATTTTAGCCTATCTCCGTTCTCTTAGAGCCCTTCTGATAGTGGGGTGAGAGTCTCTACCTGCTTGCCCCCCTAATGCCTGCCTTCCCAGAACCTTGTCCTTTCTTGGGCTCTGACCAGCTCCGGGCACTGCCTTTGTGCCCAAGACCTCTGCAGGGTGGCCTAGCTCACCTGCAACCCAGGCCGCTTCAGCTGCTCCCTCCTCTCCCCAGGCCAGCACTGTCTCCATGGGGAGAACCAGGTTGGGGCTGAGCCTGGTCCCATTAAACCTCCAGGGCTTCCCATCACTAGCTGTCTGGGGCTCTCCCTCTTGAGATCCCATTCTACTGAGGCCCTGAGTAATGTTTTTCTGGGGACTCCCAGGTGGCTGATTAACAGCTACCACTGGGCTTTGCTGATATGGAACAGGAAGAGGAACAATCCTCACTGGGGCTCAGAACTCTGTGGTCTGTGCATGCTTTCCCAGCCATGGAGCAACAACTGGGAGCCCCGGGTGACAGATGAAGAAATGGTGGCCCAGAGGCAGGAGTTGCCTGTCTCATGGCAAGCCAAGGGCCAGGACAGATCTGAGGTCTCACATTTTCTCAGGCTAGCCTCTGAGACCACACACAGAGGGAAAAGTCTATGAAAATTCTCTGTGTAAGTGTGAAGTCTATCCTCTGCTATCAGCCAGGGGATGGGGGCAGGGCTTTGAGTGTTTTGAAGCTAGAGGAACAAGTGTGACAGAGCAGAGAGCCACTCAGTTTGCCAGATCTTCACTCGCTCACACTCACCTTTCCTTTCTTCCTCACGCTTGCTCTTTTATGCTTGACACCTTATAACTCAGTCCGACCTCCTCCAGGAAGCCCTCTGTGATTTCATCTTCCTCTAGCCCCTGACATTCTTGCTTTCCTCTGAATTAACCAGGCCAGACTGCCTATGCTGCTCATTCTTAAAATTAGGAGAACTGAGGCTGACAATTCATTCCCTATTGAATGAAGCTGTCTGTGTGCCAGCTGCCCGCTCATAGTGAATCACAAAGTCTAGTGGGGAGAGCCAGTGACAACACTGGCCAGCAGTCATAGCCAGTTTGATGTGTACTACTAGAGAGCTGAAGGGCTCAGAGGAGGGAACAAAGCAGGCTTGCATCATGGAAGACATCTTGTGGGCTGATTGTGAATTATAAGCAGCTGAGAAGAGCCCCCCAGGCCAATAAGGCAGAGACAGGGTCAGAAAGGGCTGAAAAAGCAGAAGGCGTGTTCAACGGGCAGATGGGGGTGTATTTGTGATGTAGAACAGAGGGAGAGACTGGGAGTCTCAAAAAGGGAAGCTACATAGGCTAGCAGAGGCCCGTGAGAGAAGGGGCTTGAATTTCAGACATGGAACAAAAACTCAGCACAAGACATGGGAGAGCCAGGGCCGGCCTTCAGACAGGGAACTTAGAGTCGGCTGCCTATTCCAGAAAGATCACCCCCACTGCCACACGGAGAGCAGATTCTCATGGGAGAGGTTAGAGGCAGGGAGGCCAATGGGGTATTGGGTAGGGAGAAGACGAATAGGGAGAAATAACCATATTCCCGACAATGGAAAACACTGCCTTTCCTGAGGGCTTACTTGTGCTAATGATGTGCCCCAGTGGTCACCTGCTTTGTCTCAGCTCATCTGAGCGGTGGTTTTCATTGCCCTTGCTGTATAGTCGATGGAGCTCAGAAAAGTTGTCACTAAGCATGCTTTGGATCCTCCTCTGGGCCCACAAGAAGCCACTGTTAGAATTCTACCCATCTCCAAGGCCCACGCCTTTTTACTACCCAAGATCGGAGAAATTTTCAAGGGGGCACACTGGCCAAAAATGTGATAACTGCATCTGGAGGAGTCCAAGCATCCCGGCTTGGGGCACAAGGCAGATGGAAGTGAGTGGTGGGCAGTGCAGGTGGGAAGACATTTTTGGAGGAAGATAAGGAGCTCCGTTTTGGACATGTTGTATCTGAGGATGCCCGTGGGACATCCAAGTGGGGATATCCAGCAGATATTTGAGGATTTAAGTCTGGAGCCCTTGAGAGAGAGCTGAGTTGCCAAGGCTTGGGGTGGAGGCAGGAGCCTTTGTTTTTACGGAGCTAGGGAGAGAGTGTGTCGTGAAAAAGAACCTTGGAGGAAACCAGCCTCCACAGGGGCAGAACAAGAAGGGTCTACAAAAGATGCTGAGGGGAAAAATGCCCAGAGAGAATGCAGCCACGATGATATCAGAGAGGAGTTCCAAAGAGCACGTGCAGCCAGCAGCAATGACCCACCGAGGGGACCAAAGTTTGAGAAGCGGAGAGTGTCCAGGGGCCCAGCAAGGAAGAGGCCACTGGTGATGCTGAGGTGAACGGGTCCAGAGGAACAGCAGGTGTGAGAGACTGGGGGCTGGGTAAGTGGAGAGGGGCGAGACAGCATTTTCAAGATGCTTGGCTGTGAAGAGAGGTGTGTGGCTGGAGGGCAATGAGGGGTCAGGGAGGATTTTGTTGTATTTTTAAACTGGAGATACCTGAGCAGAAGTCCCAGCATTAGTTGGTGGAAATAAGCCAGCAAAGAGGGACCAGAGGAAGGAGGTTGACAGAAGAGAAGAGGAGCTTCTGAGCCCGGAGTCTAGACTCACGGTGAGTCAGGTGGGGGGGGGGGGGGGAAAACCAGGAGGGGGGGAAAAGGAGGTTTGCAAGTTTTGGGGGTTGGGTTGTGGGGGGGGGGGGTGGAAGGCAAGCCTCATTTCAGACCAGAATGGTGGGCGAATTCCGCGGAGATGTGGATCTTGTGCGAGTTGTTCTCTCCACCCAGAGGGACCTGGAGCGCATATAGCAGGGCGGGCTCAGACCGGTTGGCTTCAAGCCTGGCATTCGGTTTCCTGAGACTGAGTTCCCTCTTCCATACAATGGGGATTTGTCCATTGAGCGAGTGGCTCTTGAGGACAAGCTCTGTGCTCGTACGGTGCAGGTTGAGAAGAGGTGAAGGGTGCGAGCTGGGGTCAGAAGCATTCTCTACCCAGACTGCCCAAGCCCTGTCCCTCTCTCCTGAGGCCACCAGGAGTCCCGGAACACTCACAGGCCAGGCGTCTCCCTCCTTAGGAAGTGGGGAGGTCCAGATGTGTCTCCTGGAGGGGCTCGTGCATCTCAGGAACTTTTCTGAGCTCTGAAGAGGTAACAACCCTCCCCCTCTGAAGTTCCCACCCTTGCAGAGGCCAGCAGCTGTCCCGCCGCTCCGCCCTGGAAAGTTGGTGACGCTCTGTCTCCCTGTCTCGCCCCTACCGCTCCTCACCCTCACCGGTGCGATGCTCTGGCAGACTCAAGAGGCTAGAAAAGGAAAGTGCCGAGGAGGAAAGGAAAGTTATAAATACATTCAGGGAGAGCCTAGGCTGCCTTCCCGGCTGTGGGCAGGAGGCCAGGGAGGTCAGGGAGGTGAGTTCAGAATCAGGGTCCAGGGTTGGGGCCTCCAACCTTCTCATCACTGTCACCATTCTTCCCGCCACCAGGAGGCGGTGATGCATCAGCTTTGGGGGCCAAATGCACACGGGTTCAAATCCTAGCTCCTCCACCCACCGGAGGCACTTGGGCAAAGGACTTCCCTTCTCTCTGCCTCTGTCTCCCCTGCATGAATGGGGGTAACAGCACCAGCAACAGTGGCTGGAGTGAAGGTTTAGTGAGAGACTCTAGGTGAGAGTACTTTGCAAAATATGAAGGTGTGTGAAGGAGTTTTCTAGAGCTGTCCCCACCTCAGCCACAGAAAGGACACACCTGGATGTCTTCTCCTCTGAGGTTTTTCACCCTCAGAGGCTGGACGCAGAGGAACCGGCTGATGGAAAGTTCCCGGAGGGTACGGCCAGCCTGTTCAATGCTCACCGACCAAGGTCACGTAGAGAACTAGGATGTGATCCTGACCTCGTCCATTTTCTTCCTGGAAGAGTCAGGAAACACTTGACCAGGGCGGGACAGGGGGTTGGGGGTTGGCAGTGGTCCTTGTAGGGTGAGCGCTAATCCTGTGACAAAGGGAGGAAGGGCATTTGAGCAGGGAGACACCGCATGTGTATGGGTACCAAGACATGAGTGTGTGGGGTATGCTCTGGGCAGAGGACCAGGGCAGGTGGGGAGGCCAGTAAAGGTATGTTGTAGGGATATGATGACAAACATCAATTTTTAGCTAAAAATTTAACTTTGCTCTGAGGAGCAAGGCTGGGTGCCATGAGATTGGGGTTTGGAAAGATGACCCTGGGAGAACGGAGGAGATGAATTAGAACAGGGAATCTGGAGTCACAGAAGAATAAAAGGATTGCAAGAATCTGGAAGAAGGAGGAATGGATTCTGAGCTTAGGGGAACAGGGAGGAAGAGACAGGAATGTGAAGGACAGAGAGCTGCCAAGGGCTGTTGGGAAGAAGAAGGGTGGGTCAGGGATGGACTCGACTCCAGTGAGACAGCAGGGTCTTAGGAAGGGCCTAGGAGGGTCTCCAGGACAGCAATGAGTTCTTGCTGAGCCAGAGGTACCTGGAGGACCCCCAAGAACAGGTGGACATCAGGAGGGAGGCCTGGGCTGGAGCAGAATCTAGGAATCACCGGCTGGGGCTCAAGCCCTTTCTGTTGTGGGACAGAAACCTGAGATTTGAGGAGGAAAGTGACACACCCAAGGTCATTCAGATGGTGATCCATAGAACAGGCCTGGACCCCTGTCAAAAGCACTGAGCTCCGTACTCAACTCTATTCAAGCCCATGATTTAGGGACTGATGGACAGATGACTGAGTCCCAAACTAGCCCTCTGAGACAGTTAAGTGCCACGATTCTGGGCACAAGTTCTGGAGCCAGACTCTCTAGGTTAAATCCTGGTTCTACCTCTTAACAGCTGTGTAACCTTGGGCAAGTTTCCTCACATCTCTGTGCCTCAGCTTCCTCATCTGTAAACTGGGAGCTCCAATGGGTAGTTGGGAACACTAATTGAGTCCTTGCACAAGTAAAGTACTTAGAACAATGTTTGCATGTGATTCATGAATGCCAGTCATGTTTATTATATCAATTTTATGATTGACAAAACTGTGGCTTGAAAGAATGAAGTGGACGGGGGGCTGGGTGATGCGGTCGGTTAAGCCTCCGACTCTTGGTTTGGGCTCAGGTCATGATCTCAGGGTCATGAGATCAAGCCCCGTGTCGGGCTCTGTGCTTAGAGCAGAGTCTGTTTGAGACTCTCTGTCCCTCTCCCTCTGCTCCTCCCCCCTGCTCTCTCACTCTCTCTCTTTTTCTAAAATAAATAAATCTTTCAAAAATAAAAGAAGAAGAATGAAGTGGCTGTCCAATGTCACACAGCTGGTTGTGGGCAGAGCTCAGACCTAAGTGACTCCGAAGACTGGACTGGTTTGCTTACGCTGAACTGCCTTCCTTGTGGCTATTTCTGAAAGATGGTTGGATGTTTTCAACTCAAGAGGCAGGAGTCCGCAACCTACGGTCCCCTCGGAAGGGATTCTGTGGACCTGGGCTCAGTTTTGCTGGAAAGATCCACCCCTGCTCTGGCCGGAGACCAGGTCTGCTCCATCTGGGACAGCTCAGGCCTGGTCTCTCCCTTCCCCCAGGAAGACACATCTGTGTTTCACCCAGAAAACAAAAGAGGGCAGGTCTTTAAATAAGGGCAGCGACACTTTGATAATGAGGGTGTTTTAGGCATGAGTGCCAGAACAGTTGGAGGGAGCGAAGCTAGGAAGAGTGTGTGCAGAGTGCGGGGGTAGGTGTGTTCGGCTGGAATGTGAGAAGGAGAGAACCAAACAGAACGTAAACTGACAAGGCACCGATGGAAGCAGTCAGCCCGTTCCAGCCTCTCCCAAGGGTGTTAGAGCCAAGGCCAATTTTGTGTCCTGCCCTGGTCCTAGACTGGCCCTAACGCCACACAGAATGCTCTTTGTCCCAGCAATGCTCACCCGGGCATCTGCCGAGGCCCCGCCGGGCTGAGATCAGCTGCCTGTGTGCTCGGCTTCCTGCCTTCCCCATCTGCAGGCTCGCAAGCCCATCAGGGAGGAAGTGACTCATCTTCCTAGATGAAGCATGTGGCATGCTTCCCCAGCAGCTGTCATAAACTCTGCCCAAACCCCAGAAATGAAGCCCAGGGAGGAACGGGCCCTCAGGTTTCTGTAGCTCGCACAAGCCGTGCTGTGCATGTGCCCTCCAGAGCCCTTTCCTCAAGAGAAGAAAAATCCTGGTAATGTCGATGGAGCAGCTGTTACCCACCCACCAGGCACTGTGTGAGGATGGCTGCTTATGAGCCCCATCCTACAGATGAGAACACAGAGGCATCAAGAATTAAGAAGCACATGGTTACGGAGTTTCTGTTTGGGAAGGCAGAACAGCTGTGGAGATGGGATCGTGGTTGCACAAACATGGGGATGCCCTAAATGGCCCTGGATGGTTAAGAGGGTAAATTGTATGTTATGCCTGTTAAAAAAACTTACAAACGAGCGGAGAAGTAACATAGTTACCAACTGGAGAAGCCAGGAGTCCTACCCAGCAGTCTGGCCCCAAAGCCTTGTCCTTGACCATCTGCTATTTTGTCTCATTTGCAAGTGGAGATACTGATCTGAGAGACAGAGGCACTTGCCCCTGAGGGCGCTGGGGACTGGAGGTGGTGGGGAGGCTGGGGCAGGCCCCAGGCGAGGGAGGCTGGCGGTCTGGACCAGGGCGGGGACGGCAGGATGGGAAGAACTGGGCCAGCTTGAAAGACTGTGGAGCACATAGGCAGGTGTGCAGAGGCAGGGGCTGCCTGTGACTGCTCTCCCTGGGCTCCCGCTGGCCTGTCTGCTTCAGCCTCCTTGGACAGTGGGCCTCTGTCCCCTTTCCCTGATGAGAAGAGTCTGGGAGGAAAAGCCTAGGCACAGACCTCCTCTCTGGCCCCCAGGGGGCAGTGTTGCAAAGTCTTTTGCGAGCTGGAGCCCTTTTTTCCAACTGCCAGCAGTCGGGCTGGTGCTAGCTCCCGTCTCCTCTCCCAGCCTTTGCTGCATCCCCCCCACCCCCGCGCCTCCCTCACCCCCGTCCTCTCTCCCAGGATCCAAATTATTAATAACCATCATCCTTCATGTCCCACACCTGACACTTTACAAAAGCAGTGGGACATCCATTAGCTCACAGGGTTCTTCCTCAAAGACGGGTGGAGCAGAATGACACTGACCCACCCTTCCTTCTATCCCCCCACCACCTTTTTATAAGCACACTGAGGACTAGGCAGGAAATGGGATTTGACCAATGTCAGCGTGTTGGTGGCACAGCCAGGGCTGGGAGCCATGGGCTAGCCAGCACCCAGTCTGGACCCTGGGAGAGGACATAGCCCCGCAGCACCCGTGGAAAGACAGATGCTAACAAGGGCCACTCAGCTAGCCTACAGACCCTTTTTTTCCCCTTGAGCTCCCTCCCACCTCAGGAGGCCTTCTTGGTGGTTTATTCCCATGGGTTGTCAGTCAGGTCAGACTGACCTGGCATATACCTGCCACAATTTACTTCCTCCTCATCCTCTGCTTGCAGAATTACAAGTCACTGGGTTACCATCCTCACACTATTAATAATGGCTCATGTCTGCTCAGCTTTTAGAACTTAGCAAGTGCTAATCCATCCATTAGCTCATCTGAGCCGTCTGACAGCACTGAGATGGTATTTCACAGACAAGGGCAGTGAAGATCAGAGAGGGTAAGTGACTAGCCCCAGGTCACCCAGCTAGGCCTTAGGAGAGATTACAATCTCCTGGGAGAGGGAAGCTATGCACATACCAAGTTGAAGATAGAGCGAGATGTCTGGGGTTTATTGTGGCTTTCCCTGAAGGGGTCCTGTTATCCTGAATTTACTAGATGAGGAGATCAAGTCTCAGTGATTTTCTTATTGGGTCAAGATTGACCTGTCTGATGCCCCTGCTCATGCTTTTTGGGGCCTGGGCTGCCACTTTCAGGGAGGGATGTAGAATTTCTAGCAGAGTACATATTCTCTCCAGCCTGGAGGGGGAACCTGGTGGGAGGTGGATGCTGTTGGACCTGCTGGGGCAAAAGGGCCTCCCAAGGAGGAACCTCCAGGGGGAGAGTAAGAAAGCGCACAGGCTATGCAAGGCTGGGTGGGCTGGAGGAGAGAGAGGCTGTGCTCAGCTAAGTGGGTCAGGCTGAGGGCCAGGCCGTGTACCCACCTGCCTGCAGACCTGTGCTTCTCCTCGCATGTTTGGGAAATTTCCTGTGTCTTGATCCAAGAGCTGTGTCAACAAAGAGGGATGAGGTCCTAAACCCTTGGAAGGCTGGGGTCTGTTTTTCATCCACCAGAGAGAGAAACTGAAGCCTAAGGAGAGGCAGTGATGTCCCTGTTGTCTCGCTAGGCCTCAGTCTCCCAGTCGGGAAAAGGGGAGGATTGAATTAATGTGCTCCAGGTTCCTTCCTGCTCGGACCTCCTAGGTACCATGCATCCAGCTTTGCGGTCTCTTGGCGCAGATCCTGGCCCCTGCTGTTTATTTGACTTGTGGCTCTGGGCAAGTCACATGGGCTCTCTGAGTGTCAGGGTCCACATGGGTGAAAAAAGTATGACACAGCCCTCTGTGAGCAGATCAAATGAGCCATGCATGGGAGCATGTCTGCGTAGCTTGGGTTCTGACCCCAGGCAGTGTCTGCGGGGGTGGGGAAGGCTGAAACTCTGACTGAGGTCCTCACTTGTCTGCCCAGCCAACGGCTCATTTATAGACATCCGCTCCCTGGCTACCAGGCTGAAGGGAAGTGGGAGCAAAGGTGCTGAGACGGCAGTTCAGAGACTTTTTCAGGAAGGAGCCTCTGGCTACTCTTCCCCTTCCCACCCCTGCCTCCCCATCTTCTGTGACACTGTGACACAGTGACACTCATGACGGTCCTGAAGGTGGGTGGTTTGGGGTCATGATCTCCATTTAACAGATGAGAAGACAGAGACTCAGAGAGGAGAAAGGACTTGTTGCAAATCCCATAGCTAGTTAGTGACAGAGCTGGGACCAGAACTGAGGTCTCCAGTCTGGGGCTCAGCACTATTCTGTTACAGCCCAGTTCAGATAGTTCTATAAAATGAAGAGCGTCCTATTTTCCTGGGTTTGCAAACACCCTCCATGGGTTAACGTAAAGAAGGGAAGGGCCTGGGTTCTGCAAACAGCCCAAGGTTTTATGAACAGCAAGCATCAGGCTCGGCATGAGACAAAAGACTGTGCATGCACCACCGGGCCTCAGAAACTCTGCAAGCCGTGAGGGTCTTTGCCAACAGCTGGTAAAGGAAGAGCGCTCATGTCTGAGGTTATTGTACGTTCCACGCCTTGTGGGGCGTTGTGCACTGTTTCACTCAAAGATTGATGAGATGAACTTAGCCAGCCAAGCTGGGCGCAGCAGGTACCCAGACCAATCCATGTATAGAACATTTTCAGCCTCTGAAGCCAAGATGGAGGCAACTGAACTTCCAGAAAGCCAAACCATGCACCTGCAATTTGAAGTCTGAAGGGGGCACCTCTTGATTTTCTCGAGCAAGAGCAGGACCTGGTCTTTATATCAGTCTGAGCCAACTATTGACCTTCCCTAGAATGGGGGTCGTGCATTCACATTTCTGGTTTCTCAAAGACAGCCAGGCAACGTGTATCTATTGGGCGCCACTACGTGCCAGGCTGCACACTGATTATTTCAAAGACTCCCTGCTTCCCACCTACTTCTTCATATGGCCCCCAGGAGCCAAGCGGGGTCCATGTATATTTCTCTTATCACTGCACCCTGAAAGCTGGGTTTGAAATCCACATCCCTATTTCATGCAAAGACCCTATTCCTGGAACTGGGTGAAGTTTACTTCTGTATCTTAGATTTCAGGAAACCTGGAGGTCTCCCTCGGAAAATGCAGCCTGGATGGAGGAAAAGGCTTGGGTCTAGCATTGGAGGTTCAAGGCATGGCCCCACCTTCTACTAGCTGGGTGATCTCGGGGCAGTTACTGAGACTCAATGACTCATCTGTAAAATGGAGGAACAAATACATGGCCCACAGGGTTGATAGGAGGACCCAGTGGGGCCTCCAGCGTGAGAGTGCTGAACCAGCTGGAAAAGGCAAACTGTCAATGTGTTTCCTCTTGCTGTCCTGATCTGAGCCCTGCCTCTGTGGCTTCCTTCTCTGAGGTCCAGGCCTTCAGGCTTGGCTTTTTCCTTGCTCGCTGAACTTGCCCAGCAACCCTGCCAAGTGAGGGGCCAGCTCTCCCTTCTTTATGGATGAGGGAAATGGTTCTCAGAGATGCAGAGACTTGTCTGAGACCACAGAGCCAGCCGAAAGGTCTGTCTGGCTCCAAGACCTCCATCCTCAGCCTTTAGTCCAGAAAACTCTTGAAATTTCAGATTTGCCCTTCTGCTCCCCAACCCCTTCCACCGAGATGGAACTCCACTTTATAGAACTGTTGCCAGGAGTCCCCCACGGTGGGCTGGCCGTTGTGAATCCTGGTGAATGGACTTACTCCTTGCTCTGGATCCTAGGAGCTCAGAGAGGAGATGGGATTTAGTGAGGGGGGCCAGGGATTCTGGGAAAGGGGACCCTGGAGGGACAGGGGCTCTCTATGGGGCTCATGGAGGGTGACAGAATTTCTGAAATGGGGGACAAGAGCTTGGTGGGGGACAGATTGAGAATGGGAGTGCAAGAGGGGACTGGAGAATCGGGACTGAAATGAGACCAGGCCTTGGACCATCCACATTCCCTCTGCCCGCTACCTCTTTACTGCTAACAGAGGAAGAGAAAATATTCAGGGGAATGCGGAGACAGAAGGCTTGAAGGGGAGGAGACCACAGTAGCCTCCTCCCAACAGCAGGGCTGGATGGAAATGAAACCCAGCCTCCTGCACCACTCTGGCCCTGGGCTGTCCCAGCTGAAAATCAGAGGAATTCAGAGAGAGAGGCAGACAGAAGGAGTAAGTAACTGGATGAGGCAGGCACTGGGAGAGTGGAGTCAAGTTTTACGGGAATTCCTGACCATCTCAGAAGAGGCAGCTGCTGTCCAGTGTGGTCCGAGCAGCACCTACCACGTGCCAGAGTCTCTACATTATTGCCTCCCGTCTGTGGCTCACAGCGGCTGTCTCCAGGGGCCCCTGATAAGGTCTCACTCTCTCTCCTGCTCAGCCCCACTTTTGACCTTGAAATAGGGGTTGGAACTCACTGCACCCCAAAAATCATGGGACCCAGGATAGGTAAGTCTTGGATGAAATTAAGGAAGGGGCATTGGGAGGGAGTCTGCGGGCCATGTTCCCAGTGTGGAGGGTGAGGAGGCTAGGGAGCCCACTGGGCTGGAATGGGGTGGGGGCTCACAGTTCCCCACACAGAGCCAGCCATAAGACCAGACGTAGAGAAAGTGTGTTAAATGAATGAGTGACTGATGGAAGGAGCAGGAGGGGATGCTATTTACTCAGTGGGAGGCGTGGAACCCAGCCTACCTTCCATGACAGAGACACTGAGAGGACAATGGAAATTCGGGCCACTGGAGAGCCCCTCGCCCCTCGCTGAGCCCTGCTTTCTCTCTGAAGCAGGCAGAGATAAAGACAGACAAGGCAGAGAAAGATATGGTTGCAAGTAACTGGATGCAAGTGGTTGCAAGTGGAGTCAGAGACAGAGCAAGTCCAGAGATATGCAGTCAGACAAAGGCTGGGACAGAGAAGACAAAGGCCAACAGGTGTTTGCAGGAATGTGCAGGGACAGGGAAGGAGGTCCGCCCCAGAGAGAAGGCTGCAGAAGAGACGGAGAAATGAAGAGAAGCAGACACAGAGAGAGGAGAGGCAGGCAGACCCGCCACAAAGAATCCAAAAGCTCAGCACAGAAGAGAAAGGGATTCAGAGGAAGAATTGCAGAGCCCAGCCTGGAGCGTGACATGCGCCACGTGGAGAGGGCGGCGGTTCTGGGAATGGAGCAACCCGCTGAGCATTTCTTGGACAGAGGAGGGAGGTGGAAGAAACAAAGGGTCTTCAGTCAGGGTGATCTGCAGTGATCACGTCTGGCCTCCTTCCAGCTATCTGTCCTCTGCGGCTGTGTTAGCCTCACGCCCACTCAGGCAGGAGTGAACCTGCTTCCTGGCTTGTGCGGGCGACACTGAGGGCTTTGTGGGCAGGCTGCCGCGGGCAGGCTGACGCGGCCTGGGTACCCTGGCGTGGCAGGAAGGGTGGGGTGGATGCTTCCTTTGGGGACCTGGCCAGAGAGATGACAATGAGGTCAGACTTGGGCAGGCTGGTTTGGAGATGGGCCATTGACAGCCCAGATTCCCCATCAGCCTTGGCTGGCTGCAAGATGGGAGGGTGGGTGACCCTACCTACCCTACCCTAGTTTCTTA